>JASDQU010688144.1:50353-65063 GCA_032191745.1 Picea mariana
TTGCTTATAAATTAACATTGCTTGTCCATGTTAAAATTGTTGAAATTTTGGTATGCTCGTTTAACCATAGACAATATCACATCATTGTCACCCAACCATAGGCATTCACATATGCCACCCCAGAGCACACTAACATTTACTTAGAATAATTCTGGCAAGCCTACTCCATAACCAACAGATAAACCCTAGTTGCTAACTGCAACAACTCAAGACAAGTAGAGCGCTCCTTCTCCAAGGGTAGTGCACAAGAGAGAGAGTCTCCATATCCACGGATCAAGTACCATACACAACTACAACAATTGCAGTTGCACTACTCTCTCAAAATTGCGCCATACTTAGCAAGAATATCACCAATAGTATCACCAAGAATGTCACCAAGAGAATCACCAAGAGAATCACCAAGAATGTTAACAAGAGAGTCACCAAGAGAGTCACCAAGAGAGAGACCAAGACCAAGAGATGACCATGCACCCTTATTCCTCCTTGCAGCTGTAGTTGCGGCTGCAACTACAACTCTCCACAAGACTTGCGGACTAACTGGTTATTCAAATGAGCTAAAATGTCCTCTATTTATATCAACTTGTCTAATGACTTTTCTAGCTGGGCCAACCTGACTTTCTAGTAATTATATTTTATGTTTAACTTTTTCCTGTGGAGTCGATTTGTATTTCTGGAAGATAATATTCTAATATTATTTATTCTACTAGGTCGAATTGTCTTATAGGGTTTCCACACATCTATTTAATGGTTCACTTGCTTCCAAAATATTATATTATAAGTCGAGGTTAATACCTCCCGCAGCTACCAAAACATTAACACTCCCTCTTAGCTAGGGAGGTATTAATTAAGATGTTCTTCATGTAGTGGTCTCAAACACATCCCTCCATCTCACATGACATGGGCAAGACTCACATGGTCTTGTAGACCAGTCTATAGGTAGCATCACCATAGCCACACATGTTATCATATGATCAAACAGATCATGTAACAAGTATCACCATCATAGCCGCACATTAGCCATCTAGCTAGAAAACACCCCCAACACTACTGGTTGGCCCTCCAGCTAGTAACCTCCGATGCTATAAATCGACACTCTAACTAGGAATCATTTCCGACACTACAGGTCGGCATCTCGTTCATACAGAACTAGTAACTCGTCAGCTCACACAGACTCTGACTAAAAAATTTAACACTCCCTCTTAACGAGGAAGGTATTCCTCTTGGCACAATCATCATCACTGCTTATGTGCTTCTACACACCTCAACCATTGTCTTGTTGAATTTCATGAATCCATACATCATAACAAGTTTTTCACTTTCACTAGAGTAGTGTATTGGCCTGCGTTGGAGTAGCATACCAACCTGCACTGGGGTAGCATACCACCCTGCATTGGAGTATCATACCAACCTCCATTGGGGTAACATCTCGGTTTGTGTTGGAGTAGCATACCAACCTGCGCTAGGATAGCATACCAGCCTACATTGGAGTAGCATACCAACCTGCACTAGGGTAGCATACCAATATGCGTTGGAGTAGCATACCAACCTACGCTGGGGTAGCATACCAACGAGCGTTGGAGTAGCATACCAACCTATGTTGGGGTAGCATACCAGCCTGCGTTGGAGCAACATACCAACCTGCATTGGGGTAGCATATCATCCTGCATTGGAGTAGCATACGAACCTAAGTTGGGGTAGCACCCACTACTGGGGATCACATGACTTCCCTCTACTAGGGAACACATCACTCCCTCTACCGGGGAACACATCACTTCTTGCTACTAGGGAACACATCACTTCCTCTACCGGGGAACATACTTCTGGACCACACCAAGCTTGTCCCTGACAGAGACTTGGTCAACATATATGTTCCATGTTCATAGGTAGCAATATAGTGGAGAAAGTGTCTCGTCATAGTCTTCTCCCTCTTATTGGAAGAATCCTTTGGACATAAATCAGGCTTTGTAAATCTCTAGGATATTTATCTACAACATGCTTGATCTTGTAGATCAACTTGGAAGACACTATTGCCTTCCCTTATGGTCTCGGAACGAAGGAAGATATATATATCCCAGTCCTTTTGACTGGCTTCCTCCTCGGTCACTGTAGCAAAGTTTACCGAAGCCATGGAATCTTCCCATAAGATCTCGTATCTCCTTGAAGCCTCTGAAGCTTCGATCTAGCCTTCTCAACCCATGGCATTTGTCTGTCAGTTTCGGAAGACGTCTCTCTATTCCATCTGAATATGAAAGTCTCTAAGTTTCCATTCTCCCTTTGAAGCTTGACTTCCTTTGATTATGTATAATCTTCAGAGCCATTTGCTCCCATGATATGGCTCATCAATGTTGCATCCTGCAAAGTTTCATGGGACCACACTGGTCTCTCCTTGGTTAATGCAACGATTCTGGGTAGGCCCTTTTGGCTCTACTAACTCTTCCTAATCTGAGGAGTGATCAACTACACTAGAGGGATTTGTTCAGTTATCCTTGGAGCCTTCTTCTCCTTGCAATCAATCTACATATAAGATACTCAATATCCCATAAAACTACCATTCTTCATTTTCTTCTTCTTCAATACATGGATGTATACAGTCATGTATACAACTTCTTATCTGAATAGTCTACTCCATGTCTCAAACTAGAGACCATCTAATATGTTGCCTCCTGCAACCGTCACTATAGCTCCCCTTAGAGTTATCACCTGTGACCTGCTTGGAACAAGGAAAACAAAGGGAAAAACAATAGACAAGAATAATACTCTTATAATAAAAAAAAGAACAAGAACAATAATCACAATAGCTCCTTCTCAAGGCTATTGCTTGTGACCTTCCTGAAACAAGAGCCAAAATAAAAATACAATAATAAGAAATAGGAACAACACAAGAGTGTTGTGATCGATCATTCCTCCATTGTAATCTCCATGGAATTTATAAAATAATCTGCCCGAGACAAGACAAATAAGAGCAAAAAGTATAATAGCATTTTCATAAGAACATATCTATGTTAACAAGAATAAAATACAATCTCATGGTAATCATCATATTGTTACCAAGGTGACCTACCTGGAAGCAAGACAAGAAGTATCTCTTAGAGAAGATGTCAGTTCATCTTGCGACCAAGTACAATAAGCATTTATATCAATAGTACTCACATGCTACTAAGTATTCAACGTATCTAGCAGTAATAGAACCTTTCAAGGATTGTTGTCACAACTAGTAATGTAGCACTTATTAAACTTGATATGTGCAAATTGGAAACTTATTAATTTAATCAATCAAACCTGGAACCTAGAGTCTTATCTTCAAGAACGAGTGTTGTGATTTTCTTCTGAGTCTCCTTCACTCAAGATGACAAGTATTCTCTTCAACCCGTCCCATGTACTTAATAATCACAATCAAAATAGTGATAAAGTTTAAATATATATAAGTACATACCTCTGACATCATCGGCAGGTAGTGGCACCATCCAGAAGAAATGACAAGCAATGACGAACCTTAAAACTTCAAAGGTGCTCCAACTTGTAATCTAAAGGTAGTTGGAGATGTGCTAGGGTAAGGCGCACTAGGACAACCAAAAATTAGTCCCAACACTTCACAAAAACTTTTCACTGCAATTGGTGCTAGCACTGCAACTGGTGTTGCAACTGGCACGAAGCAATTGGCATGAAGGAACTGGCACTATAACTGCAACTGGCATTGCAGACCTAGGGTTTTATGAGGAAACCCTAATTTCTCAACTTCATAAATTTACAGGTCTGATCCGAGGAAGAGATGCGCCCTACTTAGGCGACCTTCTTAGTGAGTTCAGTAAGTGTTCAATGAGCTTGACAATGGGGGGAATTGAGGATGTTCCTTATAGCGGTTAGATTGTTATGAAGGAAACCAACTTTGATACCATGTTGAAATTTTGGTATGCTCGTTTAACATAGACAATGTCACATCATTGTTACCCAACCATAGGCATTCACATATGCCACCCCAGAGCACACTAACATTTACTTAGAATAATTCCGGCAAGCCTACTCCAGAATCTACAGATAAACCCTAGCTGCTAATTACAAAAACAACTCAAGACAAGTAGAGCGCTCATTCTCCAAGGGTAGCGCACAAGAGAGAGAGTCTCCATATCCACAAAACAAGTACCATACACAACTGTAGCAGCTGCAGCTGCACTACTCTCTCAAACTTGTGCCATACTTAGAAAGAATATCACCAAGAGTATCACCAAGAATGTCACCAAGAGAGAGACCAAGACCAAGAGTCATGCGCCCTTATACCTCCTTGCAATTGCAGTTGCAACTGCATATGTTGCTCTCCACAAGACTTACACACTAACTGGTTATTCAAATGAGTTAAAACATCTTCTATTTATATTAATCTATTCAACAACTTTTCTGGCTGGGCCAACCTGACTTTCAAGTAATTATATTTTCTGTTTAACTTTTTCCTGTGGAGCCGACTTGTATTTTTGGAAGATAATATTCTAATATTATTTATTCTACTAGGCCGACTAGTCTTCTAGGGTTTCCAAACATCTGTTTAATGGTTCACTTTCTTCTGGAATATTTTATTCCAAGTCATAGGTTACATGTGGAGGTTAATACCTCCCACAACTACCAAAACATTAACAAAAACTACAATTCTCACCAAGGTATTGTGGGTCTTATTTATATATAGCAATATATAACATAATTATGTGGATAAAAAAGTTATACAAGCGTCTGTCCAAAAATAAATATGGATGAAGGGTCAAAAAATTAAGAAATACAAAAGGAAAGGTTATTCATTGAAATGGCCAAACGAATCTAGAAGAGGAAAATTTGGACATATATGCACCTGTTAGAAAAGTTGTTATCAACAAGGGCAAGGAATTATCCATACAAGGGAGGGATGCAACAACCCAAAATTCAATTCATAAAGCCAAATTATTGATGCTAAGGTTGTAAATGTTATATATAGGGTAATAAGCGAGATTTCTTATGAAAAATATATAAAATGAAGTGTCCCTTTAGTGATGTATGGTAGGGATACTCATGTCAACTTGATACAAATAGGGTGATTTGGTTAAATGTGAGAATACCACAAATCTTCATTTAGCATGAAGGTCAAACTTGTGGAAGAATATGATGCTACCTATAGAAGATAATTCTCCATTTTCCTTTGCACTTTCTAGTAGAATTTCAAGGAAAGAACCCACTGCATATATGTAACATTGACCTGCTCTTAGTGGCACTTGCTAGAGAATTTAAGGGGCTAATTATAGTTGGAGAATATTGTGTTTGTTTAAAGGGAAATTAGTATACATCTGATGTTCAAAATTGTAAAACCTACCATGAAGGAATAGATTTCAAAACTACAACAAAATAAAAAAATTTATGCAACACATTATCTATCACAATCTTTTGTACTTATGGAAAACATTCTAAAATTTTGCAACCTTGCTATACATTTGTAAACTTTTGAACTGTTTACGACTAACAATTTTCAAGCGCGAATTCAACAATTAACTTACATATTGGCATTGTTGAGATTTGGGTACCTTGGAAAGTGGTCCCCATGTGCTTATGAGTCTCTAATCACAAAGGGGGAGACTATTACCCTTGTACTTTACTTTATAATTCTAATTTCACTTTCACTTATGAGATTCAAGTCAAAAGTGAGATATGTCACTTAAGTCATAAAGAGACAATTAATTCACAAAGTGGGTGAATTAATAGACATAAAGCAACTAAGGAAAGTGGGTTTCCTTAGTGAGATTTTTGGATTAGATCTCACCCATTGATTAGACTTGGCTAGATTGGATCTAGGCCATTGATCTTTTAGGGCTTGGAAAAAGGAGGCTAAAGGAGGGTATAATGTATTTTTGAGATTCATTCTTCACTTGTGAGAAGAGGAGAGGAAGAGGAGAGGGCACATTTCTCAAGGAGAGGAGGGCGCACTTGTATGAGGGTTTGAGGAAGCTTGTGTTGTTTTGAAAGAGCTTGGAGAAGCCTTCCATGGAGGCATGGCTACATTTCTAGAGGAGGGCGCATTTGCTAGAGGAGAGGGCACAACCTTGAGAGGAGGGGCGCATTTCTAGTAGAGGGTTCTCTACCCATTACTTGTTGGCTCACTCCCATGGTCTTGGCTTACTCTTGTGCTATGGAGGAAGCTATGTGGAGTGAGGACGCATGAGTCTGGAGGAGGAGGCACATTCTATGGAGGTAGGCGCACTTGCTTGAGGAGAGGGAACATTCTTGGGAGGAGGGCGCATCAAGCAAGGAGTTGGCTTATTCTTTGTGGGTTCGCACTAGTAGAGAGGAGGTGCACTTCACGAGGAGATGAGGGTGCTTGGCTAGGGAGGATTCACACCTTATTTGAGTTTTTGCATGTGTGGGGGGCGCACCATCACTCAAAGGAGTTTTTTCTTGTGAGAGGGAGGCTACTTCAAAGGAAAGGACAAAGACAAGGCAAGTTCAGAGGCAAGCTAGAGTTCAGACAAAGCAAAGCATCATGATAAAGACACGCAAACAAGAGGAAGAAAGGCTCACCAAGGCAAGGGGCACCTTACTTCACAAGGCTTGTGGGAAAGTCTTTGAGGAACTCCAAGGCACCAGAGAGTGGTTGCTATTGTACCAGGTTCACTTGTTTATGTTTCATGTGTTGTACATTTTGATTTGAGGCCTTCTATATATATCTGCTCCAAACTGGTTTTCCCCATGGGGGTGGGGAGGGGGGGGTTCCAGGGTCATGTTGACCAAAAATCTATGTGTCAAATTTATGCATGCTTAGAAGTGTAGATTAGCATTTTAAAGTTCAGGATCTAGAGGTAGTGTTATGCGTTTTAATGTATATTGCATGTGCTAACATTGAGTAAAAAAAACACTTGCAAGGGCACCTTAAAAGAACACTTAACCATCAAATATTGAGCAGAAAGTTTGGTGACTATTTTCTGTCCTAAAACAACAAGAGAAGACAACCATATAGTTGAAACTTAGAGCCATACTAAGGTCAAGGACAAACCTTAGGTGGCAGCCTCATAGGACCTCAAAAAATCTACATGGTATCAGAGCCAATGGTGGCTTAGACTTGCTGATTTTGAGCACTTTTGTGGGCAATTTTGTGAGGTTTTATATCAGATTTGTTGGTTGTTTTTGGAACAATTTTACAATCCAAAACAATGAGTAATTTTCAGATCTGAAGGTACCTCTCATTTAGTGTCAGTTGGACAACTCGGGGCAAATTTTGGACAGCTAGTTGATAGTGTTTGCGGACAGTTGTGGGCTGATTTTTGACACTTGTGGATAGCCTCTTTTCACACATGCGTGCACATGAGTGAGGTTGTAGTGTATGACTTATTTTCACACCTATTTTATAGGAGTGAGGTCGAGGTTTCGCTTGCCTCTTTTCACACTTGTGTTGACAGGAGTGAGGCAGCGTTCCTTTGCATTTGGAGCATCAGAGTGAGCGTAGTTTGACAGACATGTCAGTATCTCAGATGCGTGTAGAGTATAGGCTAGCCAGGGTTAGAAATTGGTCTCCTTGGAAGGCGAGGATCGTCTTTGTCTTAAAGGACCTCGAACTATGGGATATAGTTGAGGCGCCTGTTCCAGTTCTTCCTGTCACTACCCCAATCTTGTTGGAAGATTTCAGGAAGAGGAACAATAAGGCAAAGAGGACCATTTGTGATGCAGTCAGAGATCATATTATTCCCCACTTGCGTGGGAAGACTTATGCATACGAGATGTGGGCATCTGTATGCAAGTTGTACGAGAGATCTAATGAGAACCGGAAGTTGGTTCTTCATGATCGACTGAGGGGAATTTGCATGCTCGAGGATGAGTCAATTACTTCATTCCTTGCTAGATACACCCAAATCAGAGATGAGATTGGAGTTGTCGGAGAGGTGGTGGATCCCAACTCTATGTGAGGACAGCTTTGAACAACTTTACCAAACCATGGGATCCATTAGTACACGACATTGTTGCCTGAGAGGTTATGCCTACATGGGAGAGGATGTGGGATGACTTCGTCCAGGAGGAGACTAGATTAGTGGCAGAGGCTTCTGGACAACAACAACAATAGTCAGTTCTGAGTGATGAGGACCTTTCTCTTTGGAAAAAGGCAAAGAAGAATATTTGTCGTGGAGGTCGGCAGGGTCCCAAGTTTGGGGCCCCACCACAGGGAGGAGAGAGCAACAACAATGGGTAGAAGAGATACATGATCACAATGAGATGCTTTGTTAGTGGAGAGATGGGTCACTATGCAGAACAATGTCCCAAGAAGAAGAAGAAGCAACAGGATGGGTCAGTAGTGACAACAGAGGAGATAGAGTTCAGTGAGAAGTTCGCGAGAGAGTGTGCTTTTGTGACTACTTTGTCTGTTGTTACACCATCCAACATTAGATGGGGAGATAGAGTTGATGAGGACCGACTGACTCACAACAGTGATTCAGAGGGAGAGAAGACTCAGTGTCCCTAGACATCTTCAGAGTGGGTGACTGGTCCACCCAGGATAGCTACAATTTCAGAGCAACCGAGTAGATAGAGAGTTGGTGCTACAACTTCAGAGCATCTGAGGTTGATGAGGAGGAGCAGCAGGGCACCACGGAGGATTGAGCCTCACTTAGCTTCTAAGACAGGCAAATCAAGTTCTGGATCCACTTCAGGTGGAAGTTACTTGGCGAGAGGCCAAGTTGATGACTCTTGGTGAGAAACCAAGAGGGGGAGACTCTTGGTGAGATGCCAAGAGTAGGTGGAAATCCTTGGTGGGAGACCAAGGTGGAGATATTTGGTGTGATGCCGAGATCTAGGTGATCTTGGATAGATGGAGAGTCAGTTCCATTTACAGATCACATAGATTGAGAAGATCTGCGACATAGACTACTTTCAGTGATCAGGGTACAGACATACTCATCGAGTATATGCCAGTAGGAAACCATGTTCTCTGCAGGGACGAGATTGGTGGTGACGAGCACTTTCCTTGGTAAGAGGGAGTGTTGAGATTTGGGTACCTTGGAAAGTGGTCGCCATGTGCTTATGAGTCTCTAAGCACAAAGGGGGAGACTATTACCCTTGTACTTTACTTTATGATTATAATTTCACTTTCACTTAGGAGATTTAAGTCAAAAGTGAAATATGTCACTTAAGTCATAAAGAGACAATTAATTCACAAAGTGGGTGAATTAATATACATACAACAACTAAGGAAAGTGGGTTTCCTTAGTGAGATTTTTGGATTAGATCTCACCCATTGATTAGACTTGGCTAGATTGGATATAGGCCATTGATCTTTTAGGGCTTGGCCAAAGGAGGCTGAAGGAGGGTATAGTGTATTTTTGAGATTCATTCTTCACTTGTGAGAAAAGGAGAGGAGGAGGAGAGGGTGCATTTATCAAGGAGAGGAGGGCGCACTTATATGAGGGTTTGAGGAGGAAGATTATGTTGGTTTGAGAGAGCTTGGAGAAGCCTTCCATGGAGGCATGGCTACATTTCTAGAGGAGGGCGCATACATATGATGGAGGGCACATTTGCTAGAGGAGAGGGCGCAACCTTGAGAGGAGGGGCACATTTCTAGTAGAGGGAGCTCTACCCATTACTTGTTGGCTCACTCCCATGGTCTTGGCTTACTCTTGTGCTATGGAGGAAGCTATGTGGAGTGAGGGCGCATGAATTTAGAGGAGGAGGCACATTCTATGGAGGTAGGTGCACTTGCTTGAGGAGAGGGTGCATTCTTGGGAGGAGGGCGCATCAAGCAAGGAGTTGGCTTATTCTTTGTGGGTTCTCACTAGTAGAGAGGAGGTGCACCTCATGAGGAGATGAGGGTGCTTGGCTAGGGAGGATTCACTCCTTATTTGAGTTTTTGCATGTGTGGGGGGCGCACTTGAGAGGAGGGGCGCACCATCACTTGGAGAAGATTTTTCTTGTGATAGGGAGGCTACCTCAAAGGCAAGGACAAAGACAAGGCAAGTTCAGAGGCAAGCAAGAGTTCATACAAAGCAAAGGATCATGATAAAGACAAGCAACCAAGAGGAAGAAAGGCTCACCAAGGCAAGGGGCACCTTACTTCACAAGGCTTGTGGGAAAGTCTTGGAAGAACTCCAAGGCACCAGAGAGTTGTTTCTATTGTACCAGGTTCACATGTTTATGTTTCATGTGTTGTACATTTTTCTTTGAGGCCTTCTATATATATCTTCTCCAAACTGGTTTTCCCCGCGGGGGGCTTTTTCCAGGGTCATGTTGACCAAAAATCCATGTGTCAAATTTATGCTTGCTTAGAAGTGTAGATCAACATTTTAAAGTTCAAGATCTAGAGGTAGTGTTATTTGTTTTAATGTATATTGCATGTGCTAACATTGAGTAAGGGAAACACTTGCAAGGGCACCTTAAAAGAGCACTTAACCATCAAATATTGAGCATAAAGTTTGGTGACTGTTTGTTGTCCTAAAACAACAAGAGAAGACAGCCACACAGTTGAAACTTAGAGCCATACTAAGGTCAAGGACAGACCTTAGGTGGCAGCCTCATAGGACCTCAGAAAATCTATATGGTATCAGAGCCAATGGTGGCTTAGACTTGTTGATTTTGAGCACTTTTGTGGGCAGTTTTGTGAGGTTTTATATCAGATCTGTTGGTTGTTTTTGGACAACAAATTTACAGTCCAAAACAATGAGTAATTTTCAGATCTGAAGGTACCTCTCATTTAGTGTCAGTTGGACAACTCATGGTGGATTTTGGACAACTAGTTGACAATGTTTGTGAACAGTTGTGGGCTGATTTGTTGGGTTGATTTTTGACACTTGTGGACAACCTCTTTTCACACCTACGTGGGTAGGAGTGAGGATGTAGTGTATGACCTCTTTTCACACCTATTTGCTAGGAGTGAGGTCGAGATTTCACTTGCCTCTTTTCACACCTGTGTTAATAGGAGTGAGGCAACATTCCTTTGCATTTGGAGCATCAGAGTGAGCGCAGTTTGACAGACATGTCAGTATCTCAGATGCGTCTGGAGGACAGGCTAGCAATTGGTCGCCTTGGAAGGCGATGATCATCTTTGTCTTAGAGGACCTCAAACTATGAGATATAGTTGAGGCGCTTGTTCTAGTTCTTCCTGTCACTGCCCCAGTCTTGTTGGCAGATTTCAAGAAGAGGAACAATAAGGCAAAGAGGACCATTTGTGATGCAATCAGAGGTCATATTATTCCCCACNCATTCCTTGGTAGATACACCCAGATCAGAGACGAGCTTGGAGTCGTCGGAGAGGTGGTGGATCCCAACTCTATGGCGAGGACAACTTTGAACAACTTTACCAAACCATGGGGTCCATTCGTACGCGACATTGTTGCCAGGGAGGTTGTGCCTACATGGGAGAGGATGTGGGATGACTTTGTCCATGAGGAAACTAGATTAGTGGCAGAGGCTTCTGGACAACAACAACAACAGTGAGTTCTCGGTGATGAGGACCTTGCTCTTTGGACAAAGGGTAAGAAGAAGACCGACTGTGGAGGTCGACAAGGTCCCAAGATTGGGGCCCCACCACAAGGAGGAGAGAGCAACAACGGTTGGAAGAAGAGAGACATGAGCACAATGAGATGCTTTTCTTGTGGAGAGATGGGTCACTATGCAAGACAGTGTCCCAAGAAGAAGAAGAAGCAACATGATGGAAGAAGAAGCAACATGATGGGTCAGTTGCGAAAGCAGAGAAGATATTGTTCAGTTAGATGTTCGCGAGAGAGTGTGCTTTCGTGACTACTTTGTCTGTTGTTACACCATCCAACATTAGACGGGGAGACAGAGTTGATGAGGACCAATTGACTCACAACAGTGATTCAGAGGGAGAGCAGACTCGGTATCCCTGGACATCTTTAGAGTGGGTGACTGGTCCACCCAAGATAGCTACAGTTTCAGAGCAGTCGAGCAGACAGAGAGTTGGTGCTACAACTTCAGAGCATCAGAGGTTGATGAGGAGGAGCAGCAGGGCACCACGGAGGCTTGAGTCTCACTTAGCTTCTGAGACGGGCAGATCAGGTTCTGGATCCACTTCAGGTGGAAGTTACTTGGCGAGAGGCTAAGTTGATGACTCTTGGTGAGAAACCAAGAGGGGGAGACTCTTGGTGAGATGCCGAGAGAGTGACTCTTGGTGAGATGCCAAGAGTAGGTGGAAATCCTTGGTGGGAGACCAAGGTGGAGATATTTTGTGTGATGTCGAGATCTAGGTGATCTTGGATAGATGGAGAGTCAGTTCCATTTATAGATCACGCAAATTGAGCAGATTTGCGACAGAGACTACTTTCAGTGATCAAGGTACAGACATACTCATCGAGTATATGCCAGTAGGAAACCATGTCCTCTGCAAGGACGAGATTGGTGGTGACAAGCACTTTCCTTGGTAAGAGGGAGTGTTGAGATTCGGGTACCTTGGAAAGTGGTCCCCATGTGCTTATGAGTCTCTAAGCACAAAGGGGGAGACTGTTACCCTTGTACATTACTTTATGATTCTAATTTCACTTTCACTTAAGAGATTTAAGTCAAAAGTGAAATATGTCACTTAAGTCATAAAGTAACAATTAATTCACAAAGTGGGTGAATTAATAGACATAAAGCAACTAAGGAAAGTGAGTTTCCTTAGTGAGATTTTTGGATTAGATCTCACCCATTGATTAGACTTGGCTAGATTGGATCTAGGCCATTGATCTTTTAGGGCTTGGCCAAAGGAGGCTAAATGAGGGTATAGTGTATTTTTGAGATTCATTCTTCACTTGTGAGAAGAGGAGAGGAGGAGGAGAGGGCACATTTCTCAAGGAGAGGAGGGCGCACTTATATGAGGGTTTGAGGAGGAAGCTTGTGTTGGTTTGAGAGAGCTTGGAGAAGCCTTCATGGAGGCATGGCTACATTTCTTGAGGAGGACGCATTTGCTAGAGGAGAGAGCACAACCTTGAGAGGAGGGGTGCATTTCTAGTAGAAGGAGCTCTACCCATTACTTGTTGGCTCACCCCCATGGTCTTAGCTTACTCTTGTGCTATGAAGGAAGCTATGTGGAGTGAGGGCGCATGAGTCTAGAGGAGGAGGCACATTTTATGGAGGTAGGCGCACTGGCTTGAGGAGAGGGCACATTCTTGGGAGGAGGGTGCATCAAGCAAGGAGTTGGCTTATTCTTTGTGGGCTCTCACCAGTAGAGAGAAGGTGCACTTCATGAGGAGATGAGGGTGCTTGGCTAGGGATGATTCACTCCTTATTTGAGTTTTTGCATGTGTGGGGGGCGCACTTGAGAGGAGGGGCGCACCATCACTTGGAAGAGTTTTTTCTTGTGAGATGGAGGTTACTTCAAAGGAAAGGACAAATACAAGGCAAGTTCAGAGGCAAGCAAGAGTTCATACAAAGCAAAGGATCATGATAAAGACAAGCAAAAAAGAGGAAGAAAGGCTCACCAAGGCAAGGGGCGCCTGACTTCACAAGGATTGTGGGAAATTTTTCGAGGAACTCCAAAGCACGAGAGAGTGGTCGATATTGTACCAGGTTCACTTGTTTATGTTTCATGTGTTGTACATTTTTCTTTGAGGCCTTCTATATATATCTGCTCCAAACTGGTTTTCCCAATGGGGGTTTTTCCAGGGTCATGTTGACCAAAAATCTATGTGTCAAACTTATGCATGCTTAGTTGTGTAGATCAGCATTTTAAAGTTCAAGATCTAGAGGTAGTGTTATGCGTTTTAGCGTATATTGCATGTGCTAACATTGAGTAAAGAAAACACTTGCAAGGGCACCTTAAAAGAGCACTTAACCATCAAATATCGAGCAGAAAGTTTGGTGACTATTTGTTATCCTAAAACAACAAGAGAAGACGGCCACACAGTTGAAACTTAGAGCCATACTAAGGCCAAGGACAGACCTTAGGTGGCAGCCTCATAGGACCTCATAAAATCTACATGGTATCAGAGCTAGTGGTGGCTTAGACTTGTTGATTTTGAGCACTTTTGTGGGCAGTTTTGTGAGGTTTTATATCAGATCTATTGGTTGTTTTTGGACAACAAGTTTACAGTCCAAAACAATGAGTAATTTTCAGATCCGAAGGTACCTCTCATTTAGTGTCAGTTGGATAGCTCAGGGCAGATTTTGGACAGCTAGTTGACATTGTTTGTGGATAGTTGTGGGTTGATTTGTTGGGTTGATTTTTGACACTTGTGGACAGCCTCTTTTCACACCTGCGTGGACAGGAGTGAGGTTTTAATGTGTGACCTCTTTTCACACCTATTTGCTAGGAGTTAGGTCGAGGTTTCACTTGTCTCTTTTCACACTTGTGTTGACAGGAGTGAGGCAACATTCCTTTGCATTTGGAGCATCAGAGTGAGCGCAGTTTGAAAAACATGTCAGTATTTCATATGCGTGTGGAGGACAGGCTAGTCGAGGCTAGCAATTGGTCGCCTTGGAAAGCGAGGATCGTCTTTGTCTTAGAGGACCTCGAACTATGGGATATAGTTGAGGCGCCTGTTCCGATTCTTCCTGTCACTGCCCCAGTCTTGTTGGCAGATTTTAGGAAGAAGAACAATAAGGCAAAGAGGACCATTTGTGATGTAGTCAAAGATCATATTATTCCCCACTTGACTGGGAAGACTTATGCATACGAGATGTGGGCATCTGTATGCAAGTTGTACGAGAGCTCTAATAAGAACCAGAAGTTGGTTCTTCATGATCGACTGAGGGGCATTCACACGCTCAAGGATGAGTCAGTTACTTC
>JASDQU010688145.1:10288-23385 GCA_032191745.1 Picea mariana
AAAAGAATGAGAAAATCCCAATAATACTTGGGCCTAGGTTTCGCGAGAAAGGGAAGGCCAAAAGAAGAACTTGATAGAGGTCAATCCGAAAGGGCTCAGGAACAAGTTTGCAGTGAAGGTGGATCCAACAAAATTAAAGGCTTAGGACCTCAAGGAAAAGGAAAATGGGAAGCTTGGCAAGGATAAAAGTCAGTATTTTAGAAAAGGATGAACATATTTCCCCACGTGCCTCTCAAGGTGGGAGCAGCTATGTGAACGAAGTTTCCTTACAAACCTACTCCTATAAAAAAACAAGAAATATACCAGCCATGCAATCAAAAGAATACTAGACAAAACAAAGAATATATTCTCTACCATTAAACCAATTTAATAAAGAGTGTTAGATTTATTCAACAATAATATGGTGACTGTAGATGAGTGTCCTAAGACTACATAAGCTAATTCGAAGAAAAAGAGTAGAATCCATAAGCGAGAGAATAAGTATGAAGTCATGAAGCATAACATGTCAGCAAGAAGATGCAACATTTGAATTAGTCAATCAACAAATAATTATCCACAACCTCATCCAATACATGCAATAGGATATCAGACATTGCAACCACATAGAATCATCAAACACTTCAAAATCAACGAATAGTCTAAAAACAAATGTCAATGAAACATCATAGGTCAATAATCATCATGAAAACATTTGAAATCATTAGATCAAAAGTAGTAATCAACACCCATCAAAACAATCATCCAACAAGATAAAACCCCCAACTTCCTCAAACTAGGAAAAAACATAACATTAGGCTCAAGCGGTAGAGGATTAGGCAATAGGATTGAAATTTTAGTTAGTGGGGCCTTAGTTTTAGCTTGTAAAAGAAAAAGTAAAGGGGGGTTGTTGCAGCCACAACATAATCCATGGAGGAGATCATGATAAGGAATGAAAATATAATGTTTATATAATAAATCATAGAGTTTATAAAGTATTCCAAGAAAGTCAAGAATAAGAAGAACTTTTTTTATTCTAAAAAAACTAGGGAATATTGAGAAGACTTGTTGGAAGAAGGCCAATGTCCTTGATGACAAGGTTAAGAGGATTGAAGGTGATCAACATGGACACTTTAATTGATTGTGAAAATAGTTTGATCACTCACATTTACCATGTAACTAAATTCAGTGTGACTCTTAAGTATGTATCACAACTCACCCAAACTAGAAAAAAAATTGAATTTCATCATAATGGATTTTTTTTAAGCATCTTAACTTGATCTATTTACTATTATTACTAAGGGTTTTCTTGACCCCAAGGACATATTTATAAGTTTTATGATATTAAAGATTCAAAAAAGGAAGCTAGCACATTTGTGCTTGTTCCCAAAATTGATGATCAAAGAAGGAAACCAATCCATTCATGTTTTTTTCTAAAATGAACAATGGAAGTAGGATTTGGCATGAAAGAATTAAATAGTTTAATTTCAAAAGTATGAAATTAATGGTTATATTGAATATGGTTCATGAAATTCCTAAGGTAGTTCCTCATGAAGGTGTATGTGAGGGATGTTGTTTTGGTAATAATCACTGAGAATCGTTTGAAAAAGAGAAGTCTTGGAGGGAAAATACACCACTAGAGTTTGTGCATAGTGACCTTTGTATAATGAAAGAACCTTCCTCGATTTTTGCAAAGAATTTTGTTTCCTTGATTGTTGTTTTTATAGGTTTACATGAGGTTTCTTTAATGAATAACAAGGATATGTTCGTTGAGAAATTAAAAGAGTCTAGGGCATTGACTAAAAAGTAATGTGGCCCACTTATAAAATGTTCAAGGTCCAATAATGGACAAGAATATGTGAGTCATGATTTTAAAGAGTATCAATCACATAATGGTATCTCATGGCCTATACCGGTGCCTTATGACCTTTATTAGCATATAGTGTTATTGAAAGGAATAATGAGACTTTGATTGGGATGGATAAATTCTTGCTTCAAGCAAAGGGATTATCAACGGGATTTTGGGTAGAAGTTGTTGCTTGTTAAAATTATCTTCTAACAACAAACATGATATGGAGTGTGACTCCTCTTGAGAAATGGAGCAAAATGAAACTTTTGATTGAACATTTCAGAACCTTTCGGGATACATAACTTGGGATCATATTCCATATGACAAGAAGAAGAAGTTGGATCCCAAGATTTTTTATTGCACCATGGTATGTTAATATGAAGAATCAAAATCATATAGAATGTTTGATCCAATAAAATTTGAAGTGATCAGTTGAAAATATGTTATCTTTGATAAGTAGACTTTAGATGCTACTTTCTTGACCTCTCCTTTTGATATTTTGATCTATGATTCACTTGAAATTTTACAAACTTCTGAATTGGATAGCACAATATCTAAATCAAATAGAGCAATCCGTGAAATTACTAGAACAATTTTTGAATAAAATAATGTTGTTGAATTAACTACTGGTTAAAATATTTGATGATAAATCAACTAACAAAATCATTGATTTTGTCCATGATGAATACATTGTTGAAACATATCCTTCCAAGAAGATTAATTATCCTAAATGGGTAATAAAAAACATTGAGTTTAGTGGAAGTGATGCAGGTAATGCAATGAATTCAAGAAAGATGCATAGTAAAAAACAAGAAGTCAATGCTGCAGTTATAGTGCATGCATTGAAGTTTTGTGACCTTATAGAGATGGAAAACAAAAATGGGAAATATCAATGACTAAAGAAGATAATTCCCTACTAAAGAATAATACTTGGGAATTGGTTCATTGTCCACAAGGAAATAATGTGGTGAAACAAAAATGGGTCTATATGATTAAGTTCACTTCAAATGGTGTTGTTAATAGAAATAGGGATAGATTCATTGTGATGAGTTTTTCTTTACTACTTAGAAACCTTTACTAATATAATGAAGATGAATTATGTGTAAATTGTTATTTCTATTGTTTCTAGTATTGGTTGGGAGGTACATCATATATGTTTTTCCACAAGGACACTCACCCCCAAAAAACATTCCTTGGGGATCCCTAGGTGCATGAATATTTTTCCAAATTGATCTCCTACGATGAGATCAAATGAAATCACTTTGAATTTTTCCATATTCTTTGTGTCCCCTACTACAATATCCTATAATAAAGTTTTCCTAAGATTCAAAGGTGTAAATCTTCTACACCTTACATCATTGCCTCAAGCATTAGTGTTTCTCCCCATTTTCCTAAGGTCCAAACGAAAATTTTGAGTTTAGAGTAAATAGTGGGCATATACATGGTCTAAAAACAGATCAAAGGATGTGCTGGAATGATATTTATAGTGGAAAAAGACTCATGGAGTTCCATATGCCCTAAACAAATATGGATTTTTTGTGAACATTTGAGGTTTCAACCACCAATAGAAGATTGATAACTCATGTTGATCTATAGGTATTATAATCCTATGGAAGACTTGGGTTCTAAACTTATCATGAATGGATAGGAATGTTCCCACAAGGATAGATCAAATGGTTGAGAGTGATTCATCAAAAATTGAGAAATCAAATAACCTAGATCTCAAAATGATCACAAATGACCCATATTTCACCTAATCAAAGTGGTAAATAGTTCATATTTATTTGCACCATTTCTCAATGTTTTAGGAAAAATGATCCCCTGCACTGCAAACAATTCACAATTACCCTACCATAAGCATGTGGATGGTTCCAAATTTAGTGGTAGTTATTCCTTTCTCTAGTGTAAAGGATTGTGGTGCTAGTGAATAAGTGGTATCCAATGGGAGCCATGGTTCCTCACTAACTTAATACACTAAATCTTCCACCCCCCAAAAATACTTTCACATGGAAAATCTCTTTCATTGAATAATGGATTTAGTACTACCTTTCCATTAAATCAGAATATTTTGGATTTAAAGGTTACACATTTGCAAGATTCATGGCATTGAAATGAATTAAATGGTCCATTTCTCCTATCATTTTGAAGAATTGCATGTGGATAATTTGAGCTCCATAAGAGACAAAGCTTGTGCGATTGCACAATATCACCATAAAAATGTCATATATGTGTACCATTATAAGACTTTTATTAAGTCTTCAAGTGGATATATCCCTTCTATTATGGGTAAGCCTCTTACCACCCTCTCTCCTTAAATTTTAATTTTTGAAAGAAACAACTATCCATGCCTAGAGGTAAGAAAGACATTTCCAAGTCCAAAAATCCTTAACTCAATAATATTGTGGATGTTTTGATATAAGAGACACCTCCTCATCTAGGAAACTTCACTTCCTAGATAATTTTTACTAGATATCTATCCCTATGTTAAAATTATCACCTTTTGAGTTGCTTATAGGGAATCCCTATGGACATTTAATAATCAAGTCTGAAGTGACCCTTTATTGGTCTTATGGTGTATCCCAACATGTCATCCTTGATGTATTCTCTTTTCCTCTATTCATGGTAATATTTGTGCACAAATATGATCCCACTAAGGCCTATGTCATGCCTTCAAACATGTCTAAGTTCATCTCCTCGTTACTTCCAATTCCATAGTAGTCATTCCATGGATAGATTCCAACTCCCATATCTTGTGTTGAAAAATTTAGAGGAACTGATACATTGCCCTTAATGAAATTGAAAGGACTATTTTATTCAAGAAATTGTGGAATAAATACCACCCTCTACCTAAAACTCCTCCTACCACTGGAGCTAAATATTTTCCTAAGTTTTCCTAAGATTTATATTTCATGTTAGGATATAGATATGATCAAACATATATCCCTATGTTGACCATCTAAGGCCTTTTCCATGTTCTAGCAGACAAAGTCCCAGGATTCAAGCATGCAAAGTTTATCCCTAAGTCAATAGGGGAACAATTATCAATTTTTAAGATTGATAATATGCTCATATTTCCTTCCTACTTGGTTTATTTATACATTTTCTATTATATAGGATCCCTTGCACGTTTGGGGTTATAGAGAGTAAATAAGGAGGGGAAAGACAACCAAAATATTGACTGGTTTCCATGGTTAGTATCAACCTAGATATGAAAGGTTTCACAACTTATATCAATTATTTCTAAACTATATAGGCTACCTATTTTTTTAACCCCTATATTGTTCAATCTAGAGTATGCCAAGAAAATATGACTTGTTAATAAGAAATAATTCCTAGGATCTAAAAAGAAAGGGCATGTAAAATTTAATGTCTCTTATGGAGGTTATGCCTTTATTCACCCTAAGGGTAGCCATGAGGTTGTTTAGTTCTCGTGTTATTTTAATTTCCCCCTGGATACTACATGGAAACATGACCCCCACTTCGCCATACCAAAGGCCAGTAGGAATACGAATTTTGGGCCTGGCCAGTAGGAATACGAATTTTGGGCCTCAATACCATGAAAGTAGGTAGTATGTTGAAAATTGGCAAACTGGGAATCATGGGAGTAAGTAAAGGATATTATGTTGAGTTGTTGGAAGGACTTAAAATAAGGCACCATACTAGAATTTCCATATCCAATGGTATAAAATCCACATGTGCATCCTTATTTTACATTTTATAGGAAGGATGATCAATGGCTCATCAAGTATTATGTTAAATTTGTTACCTTACCACATGATTGAATGGAAGAAGTCCTAGAGGGGAATTTTTATAAACATAAAATATATGTGGAGTAGATAACGAGAAGTTACCTCAAAAAAAAAGAAGGAAAAATATGGCACCATCCTCAAAGATACATAATTTTCAAGACTTTACGATGAGTATTGTTGTAGTCCACACATTTGAGGAAAGCATCCAAGAGAGACTACATTGCGAAATATATCAAGAACACACATGTAACCCAACAATAAGAGATAATTTAGGGAGGGAATTMCATTCCAAGTTTGTATTCCATCTTTAGGGTTATTTATACAATAGATGAATGGTTGGAGTGGTTGCACCTGCTCCAACTAATCCTTTGTTTAGTTACATTTACAAATTTTTACAAACATTTACTTAGCTTTATCTACTTATTATATATATTCTTACTTTATTACATATTATCATGTAGTCTAATGTCTAATAACATATATGTGATGACTATTAGGGCCTAAGAGGCCCCCTCAACAAGTATCATGAGGATGAAGAATACAAAGAAGAGTTGGAAAGATCCTTATTTTAGCATTAAGAGGAAGGGAGATCACAACCCCAAGAATCTTTGTTACCATAGATAGAGATGTTGAAGAACCATGTAATTATTAAATCAAGGAGTTATACATTCCAAGAAGAGGTGGTGTCTAAAGACACCATTACAACACTTAAACACAAGTGAGAAAAACTCAACCTACAATAGGAAACACAATGAACCAAAACATTTTCATGATAGAGCAATCCATAAGACCATATATATATAATACCAAATTGTAACTAACTTTCTTAAGGAAAGGAAGACATGGTTCAATTTAATTAGCTAGGTTTCATAATGAACTCCTTGAATTACACCTTGACATGTGCACCAAACGACTACCCTGGTCAAACCAACCAACCCGTCAACCACTCAATTGATTCTCCTTGTCAATTACTAATTTTCTGTTGACTTTATATAGAAGATCCAAATGTTTGATAAACTTTCTTAGCCTCTTGTTCCAATATGCCCCATTAGCATAATGGGGGTAAAATTATCTTCGCTATACACCCCTCCATAAGTGTATCTTATTGAAGCCCAAGCATATACTAAAGATTCACAAACTTAGCTTCTATGAGAGGCTTCACAAAGTTATCAACAACCTAAACATATACCTTGAAATATATAAGAAACAAAGAAACATCCTACACCGACTACCTTAAATAATGAGCATGAAGCTCCACATTCTTCATCTTACTATGATAAAATATATTCTTAGCCACCTATGTGGAACTTCAATTATCACATTATACTACAATGAACTCCTCAACTAGAAATCCAATCTCACCCAAAATTTTACAAATACACACTACCTCCATACTAGTATTAAATACACCATGATATTTTGATTCTATGGTCAAAATATAGACCACCTTTTTCTATTTACAATACTAGACTATGGGTCTTGAGGTAAGATGAAATACATATCATACTATATACTATCTTTCATCTCCATATCCAACCCAATCTATGTCAATATATCTAACTAATTGGTTCTTAGTATTGCAATACTTTATATCAAGTTGATAAGTTCCCTTGATCTATCAAGTTTTTATGTGTCTCTCCCATTAATTATTCATAAACATAGAGACCAATTGTAATGTATATGTTTTTTGATTCCCTTACTCTGTAGTTGTAGATGACCCTATGGGTTTAGGTCATCCTGACCAGAGGGGTAATTTGTGGTTAACAATGATATCACATGGTTTGGAGGAGTTATATGATTCTTTAAAAGGTCCACTTATCATATTTCATCATCAGGATCATCCCTGTGCAGTCAAATTATGATTTCGTTGCATTTCGATCATTTCCGTAATTTGGGAGTATTAATGAGAATTATTTAATGGATTGCACTAAGGTTGTCATTTTAATAATTTATATAATAGGGTTACCTTGGTGTAATAGATCATTGGAATCGGGATGAAGAGATCTAAATGATGGAGAGGATAAAAAGTGACTTTTAGTGCCTAGAAATGCTTTAACGTCAAATAAATCACTTTTGGAGAAAAATGGGAAACAAATTAATAAAGTGAATTTTATAAATATAAATTATAAAGTCACTTTACTTTATTAAAAAGGTAAAAGGGTCAACAAAAGGGTGAATGAGGAAATAAAAGAGGAATGAGGGCACCCTCTCTCATTATGCATTACTATTTTCTAAAAAGGAATTGAGAAAACTCTTGTGGCTTTGGCTCTAGGGACAAAAAACCCTAGATAATATTGAAAGATTGGTTTCGGTGGTGAGACCATCCAACCTAGCTGATCAAAGGGATAATATCACTGAGATCATTTCATTGTGCTTCATTGTGACATATTTCTCATTGTGTGTCTAATTTCTTTTTGTTGTGGTTGAGTTTTATATTCATGCAGCRGTTGAGTTCTTCATTTGCAAATGYCGATTTTKTTTGAGGAGGAYGATTTGGACTTGAGGTTGTGTTTTTATTGTTTGGGGTAGMGTTTTCTTAAGTGTGGGGCYRAGTTATTGGTTGAAGGGATGTTTTCCTAATTGTCGGGAGATTTTGTGGGATAGTGAGTCTGAGTTCTTTCCTTGGCACTTCATTTTGGTCCGAATACCTTCAGTAGAGGGCRTATTTCTCATTGTTGGGCGAGTTACTCCTCTTCTAGGYTGTTTTCCTTTATCAAGGGACAAATTTATCACTGTTTGGGAGGCGATMTTACTACCAAACCCATTTCATATATTGTTGGGTCATTTTTTGTCTATTGGAGTCTGTTTTTTCTATTGGGATCGAGTTCTATCTAYTGCAATTGATTCTCTATGGATAGAGGTTGATTTTTGGTGTGTTGGACATGMAAAATCAAAGGAGAKTTGAGTTGGTTATGGTGGGTACTTATCTCTTGGAAACAAGTCAGTGCATTAATTAATAAATAAACTCTATTTTAGGTAATTATTGTTGTCACTGCTAAGATGTTTTTGTCGTACTGTTGTTGTTATTAAATACTTGCTTGATGCATATTTAATTGGCACCAAATATTTCTTTATACATTGAAATTCCTTAAATAAAACACCTAGAAAACAAACCATTAAGTTAACAACAACAAATATGGGATTACATTGAATTTTGAGGGAATTAACAAAGCGTTTAACGAAAGTCGTCACTCAGAATTACTCAAAAAAGAAGCTACATCAGTGAGGGGGAGTTTATCATCAAAGTGTTTTATGAAATGTCTACACTACTAAAATAAGAAAAAATACAAAAAATTTAGTGGGGATTTTACAGTGGTATCAGAGATTGTGATCCTCCCAAGCTGTGAGAGTATACAAGCTTGGATATGGAAAAAAATCAAAACAATGCAGGGAACAATGGAGCCTTTGGTTCAAAAGGGYAGTGAACATGGAATCAAAGACAACAAAAAGATGAGGAGTTTACATATTTTTTGAGGGAGTATATGGCGCTTAGTGAGGCATTTCACGTAGCCATGCCATTCAAGGATTTTTTCACCATCAAACATCCTAACTGGTATGAACCCCAAGTATCAATGGACAAGAAGGTGAAGGTGCCAAGGGAAAAGGTACTAGCTTATGAGTATTGTTATGCTTCTAAGAATGAGGAAAATGTTGACTCTTCATATGTTTCTTCTCCTGCAAATGAGCACATGGACACTCATGAAGCCTTAGAACCTAAGACTGGAAAGGAGATTTGGGAAGACAAGGAAGAAAATAACAATGATACAATTTTATTCCAGCATAGTGACAATGTGGTTTGGGATGAGGAGCCAATTAATGGCACTGTGATTTGGGATGAAGAAGAAATAAATGTTGTCGATGGTATGGGGGACATAAGTCTCTTTGATGTTAACTTAGAGACCATATTTGATAGGCCTTGTGGAGAGAAGAGTTTCCTTGATGAAGCAATGCTTGATCATGATTCTATTCCACCTTTTGGAGATTGCATGGTATCATCTAGTGAGCCAATTGGTTTTGATGAGGGTAGTGTTCTTATAGTGGAAAATAAAACAAAAAAATACATGGTGGGATATCCCATGCCACTATGATGAATATGAAGAAAGGCCTTCAACAATATAGGATTTGAAGGACCGATTATTGGTCATAAAGGAGCAAATTGTACAAGTGTTGACAAGGGCAAATGGTGCTCATAAGTTCATTGAAGATCTTATTTGTAAAACCCCGATGGAGGAGAGACAAAAAGGAGTTTTAAGTGGGGTCACTAGTACTCTATTGCATCCAATCAAAGAATCATTGGAAAGGATGAAATTAGATTACTTGCAGTTGTTCATGGATAGGGATCTTTCTCTCAAGTTCATTGAAGAAAAGGAAAGGGAGGTTGAGGAGCTTTGTTACCAGTTGAGTTTGATACACTCTTCATCACTTACATAAGAGACTCCATCATCTTTGGTAACTGTGATACATGAGGRCATGAGTRGCACTCATGATTTGAGGAAGGAGCCTCTTGTGATGCTAATTTATTTGGCACAAAATATTTGTTTATACATTGAAATTCCATAAATAAAACACSTAGACAATAAACCATAAAGTTAAAAACAACAAATATGGGATTACATTAAATTTTGAGGGCATTAACAAGGTGTTTGATGAAAGTCCTCACTCAAAATTACTCAAAAAAGAAGATACARTAGTGAGTGGGAGTTTGTCATCAGAGTGTTTGATGAAATGTCTACACTACTAAACTAAGCAAAAATCCAAAAAAAAWAGTGGGGATTTTACACCAATATAACAACAAYAAAAATATCAGGTCAATAGCGAGTTAGATAAATGAGGCTACAAACAATCTTCTTGTAGAGAGTACCATCGAATTTTGGAGAATCRTGCTCTTTAGTTAGCTTAAYTCTTGACTAGTAAGGTGTACCAATTGGTTTACAATATTTTGTTTTTAACCTTTGTAATTGATTCAATACATATTCAGGTTGAGAAATAAATATACCATGATCCATTTGCAAAAAATGGATTCCCAAGARAAAACAAAACATACCAAGGTCAGTCATCTCAAATATATTTGTGAATTTTATCTTCAAACCCAAAATTAAATAAACATTACTTCCAATGATGAAAAAATCATCAATATATAATGCAACAATTAGATTTTCACCATTTACATGTAAAACATAGATACTATGATCAAACTCACAATGTTTGAAACTAATATTGAGGAAAAAATAATCAATCTTCTCATATCAATCTTCTAATGTTAAACATTTCACAGGTTTGCCCGTTGCTTTTTATCCCAAGCCCTATAAAATTCCTTGAATTTTTCAAATACATGATCCTTATTATTCAATAAATATACCCAAGTATACCAATAAAATTCATCAATGAAAGTCAAAGCATGCCTTTCACTTACTAATGATGGTTGTTCAAGAATCATAAGTCACTATGGAAAATTTCCACTTGAGTCTTTGATCTTCAAGCCTTCCTATTTCAAATTTAAGTTGGTGATGTTTTCCTAGCACACATCCTTCACAACACCATAAAGGGAAAAAATCATAGGTATCCCCATAACCATGTCATGTTTTACCATTATCTTTACCATTCAAAAATTCAGATGTCTGAGTCTTTCATGCCAAATTCTACTCTAATATTTAGTGTTTTCTATGAGTGTTATAGGACCTAGATAAGTTTTGGGAAAATCATAGAACTTAAACAATTTGTCCTTCAAATAAGAATACCCCCAACAAAAACAATGAAGTTAATTTTCATATCTTTCACAACAAACTAATTTTGCCAAAATTCTACCTTTTTGCTAGTTTGAGTTAGTTGAGGTGCAAACAACAAATTGGCCTCAAACTAGGGACATGATACACATCAATGATCACACCATTTTGACATTCGATTTTAACACAACTAGCAATAGTAAGTACATAATAATGAACAACAAATATTTTTTTTTTTTTAGCCTTATTCAATGAGAAAAAGAGATAAGTGTTGAGTCACCAAATTGCCATCCTTTTTACCATTATTTCACATCATTTTCCTTGACTTTTAATCATTTCCCGCTTCATGTAACCTTCTATTAAGTCCATTTTCATTTTTTATATGGGTTTAGGTTCAATATGTTTTCCAATGCATTTATTTCAGTATTTTAAGTGAATTTATGATTAAATATTAGAAAAATAACATGTTCTCACTTAACCTTGAAAGTTGGGTTAGTTTTGGTGATGATTACGGGTCCAATTGGAGTTTGTAACAATGCTTACTTTTACCACATAGCTCCAAATTCTAATTTATTCTTCAACCATTCAATATTTGTCATGGATTTGGATCATTATCAACTATCTTGGGTATGGAAACAATCTTGTACCACATACAATACTAGTGTGATTTGTTTTGAATTATTAGCAAAAATCTTGTAATAATTTACTAGTTGGTTTTTAGTTTTTACTTATTAGTAAATGGTTGTAACCACATGAGAGAAAAGTGGATCTGAATTTATTAGTTGATTATCCTATTCTCAAAGCAAACTCATGTATAAATAAGAGTTCCTTCTCCATTCCAAGGGGAGGAATGTTGGAGCATATGTCTAGATTATGATGGAATAGAATAAAGTTTTGGTATTTCTTTTCACGTAAATTTCCATTCTTTAGTTCTATTAATAGTATGCTTTGATTTAGTTTACAATGTTGTAGTTTAGTTCACTACCTTGATCTTGGGAGAATTTAGCTCATTCCAAATGGATCATCGTAGTCTTTTCCTTTATGCAAGTGTGTTTATGTTATGCAAGTTTGTTTTCCCTTTTTATCAAAGCACTGAATCATGGAAAAAGAAAGTCTCATCCATACCAAAAGATAACTTGGTGATAGCAAGGTCTTAGTCAATATGGTAGTGCTCAAGTACATGGTCATCACTAGAATTGATTAATATTGCTTTCGATTTATGAAGTGTGGTGTGTTTCATGTATTTCTCTTTTTAATGTTCATTCATTGGATTCTCTATATACCAAACAAAACGCCGTTGTAGAAATTTTCAATTTGAACACAACCTGATTTACAACCATGGTGGATATAGAGTAAGAAATATTGAATGATGGATGAAGTTCGGTGTGTTTCATTTTTTCATTTGATTTCATTTATCTTCACTCATTGAATTATGTTCTATATACCAAAATAGAGCATTATTGTAGAGAGGTTTATATCTTAAGAATCAAACACTCAACTACAACCTTATTTACAAAAAATAAGGATATAGTAAGACATACTTTAGTGATGGATTTGTCTTTGGTCCATTTATTTCATGTAAGTTGATTCTTATTTACAAGAGGGCATCCACTCAAATTGTTATTTAACGAATTGAACAAATAGGTGCATGAACACTCTGACTATCAAGAGCGAAAGATTGTAACAATTTATAAATTTGCAATTCTTGTAGATTTCAATTCAAGTGAACAATGTACTCTTGTATTTCCATATAGTTAGTTAATTTGAATTTGATACCGAGTTTAATTTACAATTTGGATT
>JASDQU010688145.1:24799-36624 GCA_032191745.1 Picea mariana
AGCTCATCACATATCCATACTCAACATAGTACAACATGACTTCACAACCAATGCATCCAAGGCCTCTAGGTAGCTCTAAAATAGATTTAACATGTCACCATGACATCCAATACCTCGCAATGCATTTGTACCTCATCATGTGCACCCTTGTGACTTCACAACCAATGCATCCAAGGCTCGTGGGTATCTCTCAAATAAATACAACATGTCCCCAAGACATACACTACCCCGCAATACATCTATACCTCGTCACGTGCACCCTTGTGACTTCACAACCAATGCATCCAAGGCTTGTGGGTAGCTCTAAAATATCTACAACATGTCCCCATGACATCCACTACCCCGCAATGCATATGTACCTCGTCACTCCCTCTGAAGAGGGACCACTCTAAGCTATCTCTCTTATTTTCTTGGGCCCTCCTGTGAGGGAGTTAAGCCCGGTGCTACTTTGATACCATGTTTTTGTTTTCATAAGAGATAATATTGTATATGAATATATTATTACAATGATGAGTGTTCCATATGTATAGAACATATAGTGACCATCCATGAAAGGATGCGTCCCTTGGATAATAAATAACTATATATAACTATNATATGGAAGAATGTCTTCCCGATGTTGTTCAAACATCAACACTTCCTCTTTCACAGTTCTTGAGTCATATCAAATGCTAATTATATGGACTCAACTACTAATATTAAATTCTGAAAAGGTCGTTATTGATGATGTTTTTATTGAGACAAATTTCATTTATTTCAGATTAATGATTATCATCAAATATCTAAAGTAGAATATTATTTCATTGTTCTGAGCGACATTACGAAGAAGTCTGTCAACCTACTGGAGTTGGACAAAAGAAGACAACATTTTTTTAAGGATACCTTTAATCTGTTCACCAGAGAGGATCACAATTACCACTTGTCGAGGGAATATTGGTATTATTCAACGTTTCCAGATAAAGATAATAATAAATTCTGGACATGAGGAATAACTCTCGTTGGTTGTGTCCTTGAGGTTTTTGAATGCAAAGATATTGTCCCCTAGTGCATTGAATTTGTTTTCTAGAATATAAAAACCATTCCTCTACAAAGCGGATCCTCTGTTTCATTGGCGCCTTCAGTCTTTAAGAAAATGTTAAAGCTACCAGAGTTGAACTTAATGTACAAAAGAGAATATGCCAGAAATTTTCTTAGAGAGAAAAATAATGGAATTGAGTTCTTGTAGGAATATTTACAAGACCCCACTACAATGTCGGAAGACCTATCTAGAATCCAGGTTAGTTATTTAAAGGAACCCTATCGAGAAATTTCTTGGTTGTTTACTAGTGTTACAGGTTAGGATTATATAGCAACTATTCCCTGACTGGCCCTACATATTTTATATTTTGCAGTTCATGAGAACACTATTTTTTCAATTGGGAAAATATCATATCGAATGAAATTTCTGCATAGTTAATGAATTTAAGAAACGACAATTTTTTTTATGTGGCATCTTATATGGTATTTTCTATCATACATTGTCATATATTTAAAGGTTTGAGTGTTGGAAAAAGGGTAAAATCAAAAGTTGACCCTGTGACTATGTGGTATCAAGCTCTATGGAGGCAAAGAGTTATCTATTTTTTTTATGAAGTTTACAATGATTTTGTCTCTGAATTTAAGAAAATACTCTTTGGGGAAGATACTTCTAGGATTTCATTAGAAGCATCTAACTTTTTGGATTAACAGGGAATTATGGAGAAAATTGATAATTACAACATCATTAGGATTTTTTTTCTCGTAAGAATTCTATAGACCTCCCTTATTATGTGCCATAATTTTTTTTTATCATAGAGGTGGTGAGGAAGTATAAGTTCCAGTTTCATGTTTTTTATGAAACAAGTAAAAAACAATTCATTCCTCTACCTTGGAAAGTTGGTGAAATTCTCTTAAGAGAAATTCCCAAAATTGATGAATATGCCTCTTATTTTGACCAGTTTAATTTGAATTTTGTAGAGGAAATCAAAGGGTTTGACCCTAACAACCTTTTTTATAATCACATGGTAGTAGTCGGACTCATCCCCACAATTATTAATACACTCATATTTGTAGAAGAAGAGGGTGATAGTCATGACCCCCCTATTCAGGGTGTTAATAAATATTATGGCGACATAGAAACCATTGTGAGCACTAATGAAGGTCATAAGGAAAGAGGGAAACCCTCAAGTCAAATAAATTCTCAGTCACTCGTTATTTCTCACAAAAGTATTTTTCCTAAAGTAAATCCTCAGTCTACAATGACCCAACAAAGAAAAACCCCAAGTAACAATTCAGGTGATGATGAATAAAGGAATCATCCTCAAGAAAGTCTAGAAAACCCTCATAAATTACAAGTAAAAAGGAAAATGGTCAATTCTCAACAAGAGGGAGAAAAACAAAACACACCTGAAGATGATATTTTGCTTGATAATATGGACTTAGATGTAGATATTGAAAATATATGGTTTCCAGATGACGAAGAACATGCCTAAGAAAATGTATAGTCTGTTGCATTAGTTGTTCAATATCAAGTCTTCTCTGATGAAGAAAACTTTTGTATGCAAAATATTTTATTTCATAAATCTTCGAAGAAATTGACTTTTGAAAGAACCTCGAAGAATAAAAAGGGAAGTTCACAATCCACCATTGATACTAAAAACATGTTGCCATCAAAATTATCTTCAATTCATAGAATCACATGGGATGCATTGGATATTTCAATAGTTAATATGGAAGAGGAAAATCTCAAACTTAAAGAGAGAGTTAAGGAATTGGAAGCAACCCTCATGCCCCCACCTATATTGTCTACCACATTCGCCATGTTACAATCTGACATAACCTTTCAAGGAGCTCCAGAATCAAATTTGAGAGTAAAAGGAATTTCAATCTTAATCATTGCTACTCGAAACTTTGTTGAAAAGAATATAAAGAAAATAATGTCTCTCATTTTATATTTATGGGACTTTGCGAAAAAAAATTCTACTCTTGGGCTCATAATTCAAAACACTAAAGAATATTTGAATGCATATTTGAAGAATGATGAAGGATTCTTCACAGACGGGGTTGCTATGTTTGTAGAGAAACTTTCGGCAATGGCGGACCATAGAAGAAAACAAGAATATTTTCCCTCCCAGAGCCATATAAAACAATTAAAGGCATGTTGGATTGAAAGAATCAATACATTAAAGGGGTTGTTAAATCAATTAAAAGAACTTTCACAGAAAAATATTGAGGCATACTCAAAGATTATTTCTTTGGATATCACAGGCTCCACCATTGAGCTTTCATATCCAAACTTAATGTCAAATTCAATGATCATGAGCATAGAGAAATTTGAAGAGCAAGTTGAAAATTTGAAGAAATCATCGGTTGAAAATTTTGATAGTATGATTGAGTATACTTATGACGACATTGATAATTGGTTGTTGAGTATACAAATAAAAATGAGGACATTGAGACTATATTCCAAAATTTATCTATTGACCATAGGGAAATTGAGAGTGAATTGTTAAGTATCAAAGTAAAGAAAGAAGTAATTGTTTCCCCATTAAGGGAATATATTCAAGAATGGTTAAACAAGGATATAACTAAAATTGTTGAATTTCTAACAAAAGTGGTTACAACCGGACACATAACCACAACATGCAAAGATATAAAAGGCGGATCGACAAGAAAATGAAGGAGAGAGTTTCCATCACAGTAAGTCCATACTAATTACATATCTTCTTCCTTATCAAATTTTCATATAGTTATATTTATTCTTTCATTGGAAAAGTATAACTGAATTCTGATAACTTCCTCCATGTCTTCTTTCCAAATCATGTTTCTTGTGCTCTACTCGATGTTCTTCTCTTCATCATATCTTTTGTAAATATTTTTATGGTCCACGGGAGCCCCAATCCCAGTCCTTTAATGGATGAACGCCTTTGAATTTCAAATATTGTATCATACATTATCATTTTTGAGAAATCTCATAGAACTAAGTCGGGATCGGTTTTGATTGTATTTTATAACTTTGAGTTTTGAGTATAGAATATTTGAAGTTGATCTATCAAAATCTTATTTTGATATTAATAATTAATACTCTTTCAAATTTCTCTTGTGCCATTGGACCATTACTTTTATTTGAATGTGATCATAATTTTTATTACACTGTGATGGATGTGAGGATTTTATTTTTTTCTATATTGTGTGGTGTTTGAGGTTCCTGGTCCACCTATCAGGAATTCTCTATCTATCTATCTATCTATCTATCTATCTATCTATATATATATATATATATATCTTTTATTTTTTTAGCATTTTTAAATTTTATGGAGACATAAAGAGTTGGATTCAATCATTTGATAGTATCCCATATTATTTTTGATACAAAATATTCAAAAAAATCATAAGCCAAAGATGAATACCACCTCTTTAAAAATGCAGGGGGATTCATATCCTCGTGAGGTTATCATTTCGGCCCCAACAGATTCAAATGTCAACACCTAATTAGCAAACCAAATAAATAATTAAAGGAACAATCCTTACAATCATTTTTCATAGATGCCCAAATAGCACGAAATGTTGAACATAATACATCATAGGGCGTCTTTAGGGTCATCAAGGTCAATTCTATGAGTATAGAATTTTTCTTTGGGAAACCCATTCCACATCACAATTTATCATTGTATGTCCTTCACTCAAGACAAATAATCGTATATTATTTCAAAATAGAGAGGATCAAGAGAGATCAACTCTTTCTTATTCAGCATAATCTAACTTTCTTTAGTCTTATTGAATAAGGGCTTCAACTTCTTCCAAATTTGATTAGGAAAGTCGATCCAACTTGTATGGGAGTGAATCTCCCCAAATATGAGAGTGTTGTAACTCTTATATTCTCATCCTTCTCCCCATCRATGACACAATTATATTGATCATCCTTTATATTTGAAACTGCAGTCTTTGTGAACTTCCAAAGCACCTTACTATTCAAACATAATATCCATATCTCGTTCACACACACTATAATTTTGTCCATTCAAAACCATGGGTTCTTCATTGGAACTCATGATCTTGATATATATATGTAAACCCTAATATAACGTTCAATTTGAAATCCTGAGTCTATCTACTAGACAAAGCTGAATCATCAAGAACATGTACAAATGATGATGTCTAAGAAACTTGTAGGTAATAGTCTAGATATCAAATCAATATGGCTTTGATACCATGTTGGAGAACAAGGAAATTAGTGGATTAGTGAGATATACATTCCAATAAGAGGTTATTTCTAAAGACACCAATATAACACTTAAGAACAAGTGAGCATTGTTAGACAATTGAGGGGGGGGGGGGTGAATCAGTTGTCACTGTGCTTAAACAATTATACCCATTTTTAAACTCATTACAGAACATTTAATGATGATCCCAATAATTCAGGGAAGTAAGAAATAGAGTATTCAAAATCAATCACACACATGAAGTATACAGAGACAGATATTCCAAAGGAAACCCATAAAGGGAGAAAACATCTTCTTTTTAATATGATAAGTAGTATTTATTTTCTATACATTATCGTTCTTATGAGAACCCACTCTTTGTGAGGCTACCACCTCTATTTTACAAGCTGCAACTTGCTGAGAGCACAAACTTTCTGGTTTCTTTGGAACCCACTAGAAGGAAGCACCAACTCCCTGAGTGTTCCAACACCAACTGGATGGAAGCACCAACTTCTAGTCACACAGACACCAACCTGTATAATAGAGAACAATGCTTCTCCCTTGCACCGCCATACCACCTTGGTTTTTCTGGCTGCAACCATATGGAAGCTACAACTTCATGTGTTCAATCACCCACTTGATCCTCTGAGGACAATAGTCCTCCCTAGCACCACCCTACCACCCTAAGATAAAAATATTTGCTTGCTGAAATTTATTACAGTGATACAACATTTATCAATGACTTACCAAACTCATCATTGTTCTGCTACACTACTTTTCTCTTCCTGCATAGTGTCTTTTTGCTCGCATATTCTTGCGATTTATGCTCTGTGCACCATATCCGTTCTATGTGTTATTCCTCCACTCTGCACTTTCTCACTTTGTTCATGTTGTTTTCTTCATTAGATATAGTTCAACTTGTTTTACAAAGAAAGAACAACCTCCCTCTATCTCAGCATCTTTCTTTTATTCATGCTCTCATCATCTGTTACACTCTACATCTCCAATGCTCAATGTCAGTAATCTCAGAACGCTCAAGAGCCATGATTCCAATTCTCATGAACAATGATTCAACCGCTCATGAACGATGATTCAGTTAGTGTAACTGAACCGTAACTGATCAAGAAATCATGAGATGAAACAACAACCCTTCGATCAGATTTGGTTTGATCAGTGCCATTGGATTATACACGTAGAGCCTTTTTGATCCATAGGTCCTCATAAACTTTATTTAAATCTCTTATATCACATGACCAATGATGGTGACCAGACGCTAGGATTAACGAGAGCTTGAGCGTTTATCAATTCAACAGTCACGATTCAATATTCTGATAAGATAGATTGCTGACGAAACTTCTCCCTTCAGAACTTCAGGTTTTCAACTTTTCAAACCTTTGAATCAGATCGGACGGTTTATTTCACGGAAACAAATCAATGGTTAGATTTGATCCTTACACTCATCCTTTCGTTGTTCAATCTGATGGCTAGGACTTAATCAAACATTGAGATGGATGGCTGTCAGAACTTCTCCCTTCAGAACTTTGGTATTTCAAATTTTCAAACTTACACTATCCTTCCACTGTACTATGATCAACGGTTGAGAATACACCCGAAGTGATATTTCAGATTGGACAACTCGTGTCCTTGCTAATGTGGTCAGTTGATGTGGTCTGCCACACGTCCTTGCTGACGTGGTCTGCCGCATATCCTCGCTGACGTGGTTTGCTGACGTGATCTCCCATATGTCCTTTGTTGACATGGTATGCCACATGTCCTTGCAGACGAGGTTTGCTGACGTAATATGATGACGTAGATCTCCCTGATCTAACGGTCATCGTATGTTCTCCAGATCTAATGGTCCTTATTCATTTCGGATTTCAGGCTTCGAGTAATTCAACTTTCAAGTTTCCAATTCTTCTGAAGTGAGATTCTCCGAATGATAACCGCCTCGCATCTTTATACCCGAACTAAATGGCGTTCATCGATCATGATCTTGGATCAATGGCTCGATCTATCTGCAATGCATCTCTTCTAGATTATCACGTCCTTCCACTTAGAATGATCCAATGGCTGATGAAAATTCACATAAATGAGATCTCAGATATTTTACCTCGCTTATCCTATCCTTCCACTCGAAATGATCTGACGACTAACAGGAATTCAGGTTTGATCCGACAAATGACGGGTATTCAGATAATCAAACTCTCAGCCCTTTTACCTCGCTTAACATATCCTTCCACTTTAAAATGATCTGACGGTTGACGAGAATTTGGGTTTGATCCGACGGATGACGGGTATTCGAATAATCAAATTCTCAACCCTTTAGCCCCACTTATCCTATCCTTCCACTTAAAGTGATCCGACAGTTGTGAAGATTCTCAAAGAAGAATAATGCTCAAGGATGGTTACAGAACCACAACTTGCGAGTGATTTAAATTGTCACCAAAAATTCACAATTTGAAGTTATGCATCGTTGGTGAGTCAACCACAATCGTTGATCTTCGAGGCTATAAGATCTGACAATCTAGACCAATTGTGGGATTGGAACTAGCAAGTTGTTTAATTCTTCTTTCGCTCCCTGCAATTCATCCCTGCCATTGATCTGGCAATTGCACATCCGACGGTCACAACCCAATCCGACTTAATATGATCACTTGTTGGATCAACCACAGTCTTAAATATTCGAGTCTATGAGATCTTCCAATCTAGACCAATTGCATGATTGGAACTGGCGAGTTGTTTAATTCTTCTTTCGCTCCCCACAATGCATCCCTGTCGTTGATCTAGCTTGTAGATCCGATGGTCACAATCCTCCAATGGTCCTCAAGCCCAAGGTCATTCATATGACTGACGTCTGTTATATGAGATGATCAACACCATAAATTTCTTGATTGGATGGATGCTGAGGCTTCTCACCCTGAGTTTACACTTTTCTTTCCGAGCTTTGATCTCTGCATACTGTTCGCTCCTCCTCCTGAGCTTACCTTTTTTATTCTGAGATTTAATCTCTGCTTACTGTTCGCTCCTCCTCCTAAGCTTATGCTTTTTCTTTTTGTCATCGTCATTGTTGTTCTTTCCATCAATGACAAGCACACTCTTCCTATAAAATATGCCAACAATCTCCCCCTTTGGCATTGATGGCAACCCTGAAAGGCTGCTTAGATATCCAACTGTAGCATCCAAACCATAACTTATTCTCCCCCTTTGACATCAATGTCAAAGAAAATAGAGAGTGACTCTATGATCCCTCTGATCAGATATACTAGGAGCACTCTCCCCTTGATCAGATAGACTATTTTAGCTGGATAATGAGGTCACGCCCAACTTCTGGCATAGATACTCAAATTGAGCCTTTGCAACCGGTTTAGTGAAGATATCAACAATCTGATCTTTGGATGGAATATAATGCAAAGAAATAATGGTGTTGGTCACCTGTTCCCTCAAGAAGTGATACTTGATGGGTATATGCTTGGTCTTGGAGTGAAATACAGGATTCTTTGACACCCTAATTGCACTAGTATTATCACAATGAATTGGGATTGGTGCAATATATTTTACCTCCAAGTCTGCAAGTGTCTAAATCATCCACAATACTTGGGTACAACAAGTGGCAGCTGCAATTTATTCATCTTCTGTAGTTGATAAGGAAATGGAACCTTGCTTCTTGCTCAACCATGCTACAAGGGAATCTCCTAATAAGAAATCACATCCACTCGTGATTTTCCTTTCATCCACGCAGTTAGCCCAATCAACATCTGNACATCCACTCATGATTTTCCTTTCATCCACGCAGTTATCCCAATCAACATCTGAATAGACTGATAGTTGAAAATTCTGATTCCTAGGATACCATAGGCCATAGTTCATCGTTCCTTTCAAATATTTGAATATTCTTTTGATAACTATCAAATGACTCTGTTTAGGTGCAGACTGATACCTTCCTACCATTCCAACAACATGCATTATGTCTGGACGAGATGTTGTGATGTACAACAGGATGCCTATCATAGACCCATATTGAAATCTGATCAACATCAGGTGATTCATCATCCTTACTTAGCTTGCATCCATTGACCATAGGTGTGCTCACAAGTGTAGAATATTCCATTTGAAACCTTTTCAATATTTCTATTAGATATTTCTCCTGAGAAAGAAATATTCCTTCATACCTTTGAGTAATTTTCAGACCAATAAAAAATGATAGTTCCCCTATCATAGACATTTCAAATTTAGACTGCATGGCGGAAGAAAACCATTGTACCAATGAAGCATTATTACTTCCGAAGATGATGTCATCTACATAGACCAACACAATGAGAAAATCATTATCCTCTGTTTTGATATATAGATTGTTGTCAATTGTTCCTCTCTTGAACCCTTTGTCTTGAAGATACTTATCCAGTATGTAGTACTAGGCACGAGAAGCTTGTTTCACCCATATAAGGCTTTCTTCATCTTGCAAACAAATTCAGGATTATCTGACAGTTGGAAACCTTTTGGTTGTTCCATATAGACTTCTTCTTCTAGATATCCATTAAGAAATGATGACTTAACATCCATTTGATATACTTTAAAGTTATTATGACATACACAGGCAAGAAACATTATGATGGCTTCCAATCTTGCCACTGGTGCAAATGTTTCATCAAAATCTTGTCCTTCAATCTGTGCATAGCCCTTACAAACCAATCTTGCTTTGTTCCTGACAACTTGCCCCTACTCATTCAATTTATTCTTAAATACCCATTTAGAACCTGTGACATTTTTACCTTCGGGTCTAGGAACCATCTCCCAAGTATTTTTTTTCTCAATCTGGTCAAGTTCATCATTCATGGCTTTAACCCAATGGTCATATTCACTGGCTGCATTAAAGTCTTTAGGTTCAAGCAAAGACATAAAGGAAATATGAGATTGTTCTGAGACATTATTCAACTACTTTCTTTTCCAAACTCCTTGGTTTAGATGACCAACTATCTGATGTTCAGGATGATTCTTCCTAATAACTCTGGAGGGTGTCTTTGTCTTTATCTCCTGGTTTGATTTATGTAGAGTATTTGTATCTAACTCAAAGTCTTATCCTTCTTATTCTTGGACCTGTTCTTCTTAAGCTTCAACTGTTTCCTCTGTAGCAGACTCAATATTGTTCACCTCTCTTACCGATACTCCTTCATCAACCCTTAAATCAATGCAATCAACTAATTTAGATATTTTTTTATTAAAGCATCTATATCCTTTACTATTGATAGCATATCCTAAGAATATGCCTTCATCAGCCCAGTCATCATACTTTCCAAGGTTTTCATTATTGTTCTTTATGTAGCACTTACTCCCAAAGACTTTGAAGTGTTTAATTGAAGCAGGTCTTCCATACCATAGTTCATAAGGTGTCTTTTCACTGTGTGGTCTGAGGTGGCTTTGTTAAGAATATGGACTATTGTGTGTATTTATTCTACCAAGTAGGTTTGACCAATGTTCTTCTCATTCATCATTGACCTAGCCATTTGATGAACTGTTCTGTTTTGCCTCTCAACTACTCCATTTTGTTGTGGAGTTCTTGGGATTGTGTATTCTCTCTTGATCCCATGTTTATCACAAAATTCCTTGAAATCACTTGACATAAATTCTCCTCCTCTGTCTGATATTACTGCCTTTAACCTGTTTCCTATTTGATTCTCAGTTAAAGCCTTAAATATTTTAAATTTCTCAAATGCTTCAACTTTTTCTTTGAGAAAAACAACACAAGTGAGTCTGGAGTAATCATCAATGATCAACATAAAGTAGTTTTCCTTCCATGTGTCGTCCTGTCTTGATGGTCCACATAAATCCATATGAACTAATTGGAGTGGTTTCTTTGTTGAAGTAGAGCTCTTGGATTTAAATTGCATCTTGGTTATCTTTCCTAGTTGGCAAGGTTTACACACAGAATCTTGTGGATTTAATATTCTTGGAAGATCTTTTACTGCCTCAAGATTTTTGAGCTTGATTAAGTGGTCAAATTTTAGATGTCCAAGTCTCTTATTCCATAACCAAATTTCATCATGTTTTCTTAGATGACACTCTTCTCTATCTTCTTTCAACACATATACATTATTCTATGTCCTTATGCCTTTAGCCACCACTTGTCCCGAGTTTACATACTTTATCTTACAATCTTTGGAAGTGAACACCACTTCACATCCTCTGTCACACATTTGACTTACACTAAGAAAATCATTTTTCAACCCATGTACAAGCAGAACATCCTAGGCTTTTCATTTACCATTACTCAAACTCACCATCCCTTTACCCTTGATTTTACCTGGTTCATCATTTCCAAAGGTCACATTTCTTGTTTTTCTTTTACTTATAAACAAAAACTTATTCTTGTCTCCAGTCATGTGCTTGGAACATCCACTGTCTATATACCAGGGGTCTTTTTGTTTTTGAGCTGAAAGTACTAGACCACATTTTTTACTATCTTTCTTTTTCCATGTGCTGGCATTTCTAGCTAAGGGTTTTATCCTTGAATCTTCTTTGTAATTCTTCGGATGGCAGTTTGCAGATTTGTGGCCAAAGTTATGACAATGATAGCATTCGAGCTCATTGTTCAATATGTCAAAGTGATTG
>JASDQU010688145.1:76255-101756 GCA_032191745.1 Picea mariana
TCCTTCTCCATACTGTGGTTGGCATAGGGACATCTTCATTCACATATCTGCAATCTCATGCTTTGTGACCAAGATAATTACATTTGTAGCATACAATATTTTTTTCCATCAATGGGGAAAATGAATTATAACTTTTGTTGACAAATCCACGATTATTTCCATATCTTCTATTTACACCATTCATTTTTCTTGCATAGTTGTTCCTTTCATTGATTCTGCAATTAATTGCCTTATGTCCAAATTTTTTGCAAGTATAACAATGAATAAGAAATAAATTTTGATACCTAGGAGTAAGTGACCTTCTTTGTGATGTAGTCCATCTGGGTTCATGATCTGCTCTTTTGTAGTTTCCTTCATATTGATTGAAGCTTCTTTGATTCTTGAAGGTAGGAGGTCTTCCTAGATATTCATCTCTTTTGTAATCATTCCTTCTTTCTGGTATCCTGGTCCACTTCTCATATCAAGAGAGGGTTGAACTCTCCATCCTTACCCCTTCCTTCCACCCAAGAATATATGAGAGATAATAAAAATTTACATTAAATCATCACCATCAACCAACCATCACATAGAACCTGATAATGCTTCCTCAGATTTCTTCAACTTCAGCAATTATTCAATTATTGGAATACTTTGATCCTGTATATAATATTACTCAATGTATTCTATGAAACTCCTCCAATTTTCACTCCTTTAATCCTCCCCAAAAATAATTTATAGAGAGAGTGGTAGATCTTATTCAATTCTGGTTTATTTAGGAGACCGAACTTGTACAGAATGCCCCGCGCTCAATAGTTAACATCAGATTCTGAAACTCACATAAAATACACTACAGCATGTATTATTTCCAATGAAATTTGTCTCACTTCATTTGGATTCTCTATGAAGAAGTTATGATTGTTTTACCCAGAACACCTGTTTATTGACTAGCTTCAGGACTAGTCAAACACCCTATCTTCCATAGAGTGTATCTCCAAACTTATAGAGAATAAAGAGATGAATTTTTTACCACAGGTACCTTGATATGTCTTCTCAGTACCATATCAATTTCACCATTTGAATTTTTCTAGAAAAACAGTTATAGCGAAAATGGTAAGATGACATGTAAATAACATACCTTAGAGCACATCACCAAAACACTTTGTCCTCCCTTGCAATCCGGTTGTTGGCACTAGGATGAAGTGGGAAGAAGGATGATCATGGGAAAGAAAACATGCAGAAACTAAAGTAACAGTTGGAGGAATAACAACACGCGCACATGCAAGAAAGCGTGCACAAGGAAAGCGACAGCTAGAGGAAGAAAAACACGCATGCATGGGAGGAACACCTAACATTGGTAGGGTTAGGGTTTTGGTAATACGTTGTAAATGGATGAAGAGCCCAATATATATAAATATAGATACACATGTATCATATAGAGGTTCATTCTCTTTTGTGTTAGTTCATCTTTTGTAATATTCCATCATAGTTATGTACGAGTTGATGCATTATGTAATACTATTACGAACCATTTTTGTAAGTTGTTGAGCTAAGAACAGAGGAGAGGAGGAAGATATGAGGATTATATCACAGGCTAGGAAGCATGGTGTGATCTAGCTCGCCTCATACAGATCTTACCCATCTCAGGAGAATTGTAAGCACGCAACGCTGGAGATGCAGAACTACCATAATAAAAGAGCCTAGAGACAAATCTTTGTGGACGTAGCCCAAGAAGGGGTGAACCACAGTAATATCTGTGTAGTATGATGAATGCATGTATATCTTTGTTTTCTTTCAACAGTTACTTGTTATGCATAATGAATGAGTTAATACATTGTTATGGAATACGATTGTGATGTTCGGGAAATAATCTATGAAAGATAAATGCGCACCCGTGAGTAATAGTAGATTGCAATCACAATTCGTAGTATATGGCTCTGAATAATAAACCCATATCTCATACTCAATCCTAGGATATAAACACATGAGTCTTACAGCCACCCATTTAAAGCTATCTTGGGTGAGACTGCGCTGTGCACTCTATGTACTGTGTTGCCTTCTAGTTTACCAGGAGGGCCGATAGTTTTAGAGGATTTGTTGGAAACCCGAGAGACATGAATCCTAGGTCAATAACTCAGAAGGTAAGTGAAGAAGAATAGATAAACAACAAATGGTTTTTTTTCCGCATTAAAAGGAATGAGAAAGGACTGAGCAAAGTAGATGAGGTAGATTGAGAGAAAAGTGAACGAAGAAAAGACAAGAGCAATGAGAAACTAGAAGGGAATGTTGAGACCTTAGAACCCCAGGAAAGCATAAATTGAAGGCTATTTGAGAACCAAAGATCTAGAGTTTGCACAGAAACACAATAGAAACCCTAAGATCACACCTCACAAATATCTGGATAAATAGGTATTTACTGATTTACACGAAGTATTTTTCTGTGATTTTCTGCATCTACTACAGGAGTAGATACTAAGGTTGAAGGATAACCACGGGACAAACCGGATTCACCAGCAAGATTGGACTCTAGTATAGATTGAGCAGTTACAGTAGGTGAACAACAAATTCACCTGCATAGTAGACTTTTGGCTTGACAGTATTGTGGTAGGTTTCATCACAGAATTTGTAGTTGACACAATGAAGTCATACAATGCAGCAGAGAAAGAATTCCTATGTGGACCTCTATGAAGGTACATTCAATCCTTGTATACTTCTATTAAGCTAATGATATAGAACAAAGGTGTAATGACAATGGAATCAGAAAACTAAACTTCCTTGCGTGCATGGGGGAAGGGGGGAAACACTGACAGAGAGAGAATAAATGGAAGAAGGTAAGGATAAAGGCAAGAAGGAGGAGGAACCCTTGGACCCGATCATGATGGATGATGACAAAATCAAGTGGATCTTGGCATCATCAAGAACGACACGTGAATACCAATATAAGGTGAATACTAAGAAGAGAGCCACAACCACGAGGGAAGGCTTGGCGAGCGATGAGGAAGAGGTAGAGGATCTTCAGGTTGTGGAGCAGATTGAGGAAATCCTGCGCGCAACATATGAGAGGAAACGAGAGGCTCAAGAATGAGAGGAGAAGGTAACCATCCTATCCATATTAATGTTAGTGTGGAACCCATAAACCCATGCGCGAATAATACACCAAAGAGAATACCACCATTTAGGCAACCGAGGTTCGGAGGAAGTACATCTACACAAGGAGAAACAACTGGAGGAGCCAGTTCAGGCAGAACTAGTCAAGTATCTACACCACGCGGAGAAGGAAGTAGTTCTACTTCTGTATTCAGAATGGCAGGACACGATCCCACCATTAGATTGCCACAATTTCGAGGAGAAGCAGCAGAAGACCCTAAGAAACATTTTTTCATTTGTGCAAAGATATGGGAAGCAAAGCAGATCACTGATGAAGATACCAAACTCACGCAGCTAGTGATTATGCTAAGAGACCATGCACTCGACTGGTACATGATTCTAGACACAAATAGTGCCCCTAGGATGACAAGGACACTGGTCGACATTAAGAAATTATTGATAAATGAGTTCCAGAAGCCGAGCTCAGAGGATCAGTACATGAATGAGATGATCGAAATAAGATAGAAACCAAGAGAATATGTATGGGATATTTATCATAGATTCAAGCGAATGAAGGGAAAGTTAAAATACCTTATGACGGATATGCAACATCAACACCTGTTTGTCAACTCACTACTCCCACACTTAAAATATCCCTTACGACAATAAAAGTTTTAGATGCAGGCAGAGTCTCTGTAGGAAGCCTTGCAACTGGAAGAGAACTAGTACCAAAAAACAGACCCAACTATCGAATAACTGAAGGAGGATTTGAAGAATTTAACATTTCAGCTGAACCAAAATAAGAACAAGGACAAATGAGAATCCGTTTGGTGTACCACATGCAGGACAAAAGGACACCACAAGAACGAATGCCCAACATTCATGCAGTACATGGAAACAAGTATGCCAAAGCCTTTACCACAGGGAGGAGTATGGTGCGAAATATGCAAGAAATTGGATCACGACCCTTATCACTGCACGATGATGCAGAAAAACCAGACAGTCCCAAAAAGTTCATATTGCACCTTTTGCAAGTCAGTGGGCCACGACGACAAATATTGTAGAACTATGGAGATGATGTGGGAGAGAACATCAGATGCATATAGGATATAGGCCGAAATGATGACAGGGCAAGAAATGCCACAATTCAATCAATCCCCAGCTCCATAGAACACTGTGCAATAGTAGTATAATACTGTGCAACAACCCTACAATAACGTGTAGCCACAGTACAACCCGACACAACCCCAGTACAATACCGCGTAGTATAATTAGGCACCATAGTATAACACGCCAAGAGGGGATCAAGTGGGATATAGAGGTGAAGGACGAGCCAGAGAAGGTTTTGGACGGGGTAGAGGACTAGTCACATGTCACAATTGTCAGCAACCAGGACATTATGCATGGGAATGTCCACTTCCACCAACCACTTGTATGTATTTTCGTGCATCGGACCACGATACAGAGGAATGTCCGACACTACTAGTAAATATTCATGAAAAGAGGAACCAGAACAATCATAATGTTCAATGGATTTCAGCCAAAGCAAGGGACGATGAACGGAAAATCAACATAGTCACTCATGAAGAAACAAAAAAAAGACATGACGTAGTTCGACAGAAACCAACATAGAACCAATGGGTAAAGAAGAACACTGACCCCAAGAAGAAGTTTGACTCGCAAAAGGAAAAGGAGATATTTAAAGAAGCCTGACAAGAATTTCAGAAGGAGGACATAGCGTCGACTGCAAAACAAGGCAAGGAAGCCCCAGAATATGAGATGTCGCCATTGCTGGACCATACCAATAGAATGCATCCCAGGGGACAAGTAAGTAGAATCAAAGGCTTTTTGCAATCATGCATAAAATTATTAAGTGATCCTTCATCTGTGAAAATATTGCAAAACATACTAGAGAAATGTAGCAGTGAGATAGAAGAAAAGCTAGAACCAAAAACCGTCAATCACCTACACACAAGAAGAAGAACAAGTAGGGAATTTAGACTAAATGCTAACATTGGGGATTTCAATATGGGAGACATTATACTAGACCTAGGATCTGAAGTGAATGTGATACCAAAGACGACATGGAAATGCATGGGAGAACCAACATTGGGATACTCAACCATTCAATTAAAACTAACAAATAGGTAGACTGAGTCCTACCAATAGGTAGACTGAAAGGAGTGATAGTAGATATGGATGGAGTGCGCACTAAAGAAGATTTTGAAGTCATTGAAATAGTAGAAGACACAACACCTTACCCAACATTGATTGGTCTGGATTGGGCGTTTGAAAACCAAGCCATAATCAATTTGAAAACCAGGAAAATGACATTTGATTATGGAGAATATAAGGTCATAGCACCACTAGATCCATCGAAAGGGGAGAGGTTCATAGAACCCACTTGCCTGGACTTAGAGGAGATCGACCAGTTGTACAGAAAAACTGCACACGATGAGGATTACATAAACCCAACTATAGACGGGGTACTCAATTGGCGGAGCATTACTTCATGTGCAACAGACTCAGATACTGGGTTAGAAAACTGGTAGTAGAGACTACACAAAGTATCAACGCGAATATGTGCAAGAATAGACCACGCAGTAAGATGGGTAGGCATAGAAATCAGAGAACCACCCAGTTTCCACGGACTAAATGATTTGGAAACATTCTTGACACAATATGAAGACGAAGTATTAGAAAAAAAGTGACTGTTGGCACTTGACTTAGCACTCAAGGCCACACCCAAAAGATGGTGGGGTGCACATAAAGAGACCATCACAGACTAGTATCAATGTAAGCAACTACTGCGCATAAGGTTTGGCGTAGAGAAGGAATACAACAAACAATAGAAATACGAAGGACAGGAGGCACCAATAGAACACTTGGCGAAGTGCAAAACGTTGTGGAAAATGATAGCACTGGAGGAATGGCCTCATCACTTCATACATACTTTAGAGGGAATACCAGTGAACTGGTATACAGAATAGGAATTGCGCAAAGGAACTACAACATGGAGGAAATTTCAACAAAAATTCACAATCACTTTCTCATTCGAGCATGAGAACCCCAACATAGACGCAACCCTCAAACGAATCAAAGGAGTAATATTCATCAAATAACTAGAAATAGAATTTATCACAGAAGAGCAACAATGAAATAAATAGACAGTCAAGGAACTACTGTTATGTTACCATGTATAGGAGGAAGCACCAGATGAAGATGATCCATGCGATATTCAAATCGAAGAAGTAGAAGGTGAAAGATATGTGGAGGGACCACCCATATAATCATAAGTCATTTCTAAGCCAATCAAGGTAAAGAAACTCAACATTGGGATAGTTGAGTATCCCAAAATAGCTAGCATTGGAGATTATTGAGATGATGAAATAGTAGAAAGAATCACAGAATTGTTGCGTGAATATAGCAACCTTTTTCCCACAACATTTACAGAGATGAAGGATATATCCGGAGAACTAGCAGAAATGAAGATACCACTCATATCCGACAGGAGACCTATTAAACAACGACCCTACAGAATAAACCCCATATATAAACAGAAAGGTAAAGATGATATTGATAGCATGCTTGAAGCTGGAATCATCGAACTAATTGAGGAATCATAATGGATAAGCCTAATGGTAATACAAGACAAGAAACAAGGAAGAGAGATCAAGATATGTGTCAAATTGAAGAAGTTGAATGATGCATGCCTACATGACCCATTACCTACACTGTTCATGGATGAAGTGTTAGAGAATGTGGGGGGACATGAAGCTTATGCATTTCCTGATGGATTCTCACGCTACCATCAAATTAAGATAGCACAAGAGGATAGACACAAGACCATGTTTGCGACGGAATGGGGATCTTATCAGTACACAGTCATGTCGTTTATAATGAAGAATGCACCCACAATATTCTCCAGAGTGTTCATCGTAGCATTTAAGGAATTCATCCATCAGTTTCTCGAAGTATACTTGGATGACTGGAGAATTTATAGTCTGTTGAAAAACCATGTGGAAGTTTTACGATTGATGTTAGAGAGATGTAGACAATGCCAGATATCATTGAACATCAAGAAATGCATATTTGGAACACCGTTTGGGATACTATTGGGCCATATAGTATGCAAACAAGGCCTGTTAGTGGATCCGACCAAGATCGCAGTCATTGTTAACTTACCAGCACCAAAAATAGTCCACCAGCTAAGAGAAACATTAGGACACACAGGATACTACATCAAATTCATCAAGGGGAATGCACAAATCACAACACCAATGGAAAAATTGTTAAGGAAGAATACAAAGTATCAATGGAATGACGAGTGTCAACACAGTCTGGATACCCTGAAGGAAAATATGGTTACTTCCCTGATATTAGTATTTCCAGACTGGGGAAAGAAAATCCATGTGCATGTAGATGCATCAGTGATAGCACTGGGAGATATCTTAGTGCAACCAGGAGCAGGAGAATTGGATCACTCGATAACATTCGCAAGAAGAAAGTTATCAGACTCAAAACATAATTATAACACGACAGAAAGAGAAGACCTATCCATGGTCTATGCACTGCAGAAGTTCAGACATTACCTATTGGGAAAACACTTTAAGATGTTTGCAGATCACTCAGCCCTGAAATACCTAGTCAACAAGCCAATGGTGGAGGGGAGAATATGTCGATGGTTAATGTTGTTTCAAGAATTTGATTTTGAAGTAATAGTTAAACTAGGAAAATTGAATGCAGGACTTGACCACCTATCCAGGGTCACAAATGGATAATAACCTATGAATTTAGAAGACAACTTTCCAGATGCATAGTTATTATTAGTACAAATTGTTGATGACTACTTCGCAGATATCATCAAATACTTGAGCACAGGTACTACACCGCAAGAACACACCACCGCTCAGAAGAAGAAACTGGTAGTCCACGTAGTCTACTATCAACTAATCACAGGACACCTATACAACATGGGCGTAGACAACATCTTGCGAAGGTACGTGTTAGAGAACGAACGACCAAGAATTTTAGCAGAAGCTCATGAGGGAATGGCAGGAGGGCATTATGAAGGAAAATCTACTGCACAGAAGGTATTTACGTGCAGGACTATGGTGGCCAATTATTCAGAGTGACTCGAAAGAGTACTGTCAAAGATGCGATGTCTGTCAAAGGGTGGACAAACCCAACAGAAGGGACAAGATGACACTATGACCACAAGTAACATTACATGCATTTGACAAATGGGAAATAGAATTTGTGGGGCCAATTAACCAACCAGCCAAAAGGACAGGGGCAAGATACATTATCACTGCGACAGAATACCTAACAATATGGGCAAAAGCCGCACCGCAAAGACAACTGAACACTTCTTGTTTGAACAAGTAATCACCAGATTTCGGTGCCCAAGAGTTTTGATGAGAAACCAAGGCACACACTTCATAAACAACACCATCCATGCGATGACTGAAGTGTTTGAATTCCATCACCAGAAGAGCAAACCGTATCATCCAGAGGAAAATGGCACAGTAGAAGCCTTCAAAAAAATTCTGGAGAACGCACTGACAAAGATCTGCAACGTCAACAGAGACAAATGGAACCTCAAAGTACCAGCAGTGTTATGGGTGTATAGGACCACATGAAAAAAATTGATAAGGAACGCACCATTAAAAATAGTCTATGGACAAGAAGGAGTAGTGCCATTAGAATTTTTAGTACCCAGCTTACAAGTAGCAGCTATCACACAAATGACAGAACGAGGCGTAGTACAAGAGAAACTGAATCAGTTATTGTCAATGGAGGAAGACCGAATCTTGGCAGGATTCCATCAACAAGTGTAGAAAGAAAGAGACAAATCTTGGCATGATCGACACATCAAGAAGAAAACGTTCAAGGAAGGAGATCTAGTATTTCTCTACGACAACAAGTCGTTTCAGCACCCGGGGAAGCTTAGAATGCATTGGCTAGGACCATACGAGGTAAAATCTGTCATAGAAAGAGGAGTTGTATAGTTATGAGATTTAGCAGGCGCAAACTTCATAGTAATGATCAATGGGAGCTGACTGAAGCTGTATAAGGACATTCGACCACCCACCGAACAGTTAAAAAAAAAAAAATTTAAAATTAAAAAGAGAACAAAAAGGAAACAAGACTAAAAAGTGCACAGCATGCTAGAGATAGAAAGGCCATATGATGTTCGAAACACGAATTCAGAAAAGGTAAGGACAATGATCATATACAAAGGAAAACAAGTGGGAAAAGGAAAGTCGGAAAAAACAGTATGACAGGACAACACTAGGTGGAATTAAAGCACAACAAGGACCGATGGGACATCACATTAAACGCTCCAACAGGAGACGAAAAAACAAACGTAATGGAAAGTAAAAAACCATCATAGATGCATTGAACCCACAGTTATGATGCATTAAATGCATAATGGAGGAATCATCCTTGACAAGCTTCATGACAAGTCCATGGAACATGCGAGCAACTAGTCTATTCATGAAAGGAGCGTAGAGAGAGAGTAATAACAGTCAAAACAAACAGAGCGAGACCACAAAGATCACAGAAGTTATTTGAAATCTGTAAGAAATCGACATTCACCACTATGGAACTACCAAATCTAGCAGAATCAGGCTGGACAGCCAGACTGACCATGGTTCAAACTAGGTCACGAGGACCAATGGAAGAGAACGAACAACAACAGTCGAAAATCATCGACATCGACGAGATCCATCTCTATAGATGCTACCAGTGAACCCTACACTGATACTGGAAGAGATTCAGTAGCCACAAGAAGAGGCCATGAAAGTGGATACGCCAGTAGCGACGCAGGCACCTCAGAACAAGGAAGCGGAAAACCAACAGGAAGTGCAATTAGAAAGCACCAAAGCAGCCCTGGAAGTTAACAAAACAACAAAAAATCTAGAAGAAGCAGTGCAACCAGACGAGTCGAAAACGACCATCTCAAGTCAACCAGCAGAGGAGACTACTGAAAATGCCTCGGCTTGGCCAGAATGGCTGATGGGGGAACAACCAGAAGTTGTTGGAACTTCGAACCAGCCACCATAGTAGGAAGACATAGTTCAAATACTGAGCTCGCCCCACAAGAAACCTACAACAGAAATTGTTCTACCATGCATACCAGCTGGAGTACAGGTAGAAACAAAACTATTGGGTCACGTCGGGAAGCTCAAGTATTCTAACCATGACATATCAGACGAAACCAAGTTCCCAAAACTTACGCAGAGGGTCTTTATATAGACCATAGGTGTAAACGGAATTGGAGAAACGATCAACGAGAAACACCCGTGGTAGCTGGGCTGGAGAGAATGGGAATTTAGGTTTGCTGAAGCTACCACATTTTGGTAGAGGCCAGTACGCGACATCATGCGTCAAGCAGCTGTTAGAAGTCACACATAGAGGGGATATATGGCTGGACAAACCCGTCCCCATAACTATTGAGCTTATTGCACAAATAATAGGATTACCAATCTGGGGTAAGGACTTCGCATAATTTTGGATGAGAAATCCAAGGAGAAAGCGTTGGAAGAGGAAATGAAGAAGAAATATGGCACCTCCAGTGGAATGAGAGGCATCATGATCAAACAAATCAACAACACAACTACACAATTGTGCGCAATGATCTTAGCCTGCAAATTGCTCAAAAAATTCTGCAAAGACGAAGTACCGGTAGGAGTCATTGCAGTTGCGGCTCAGTGCGCAGAAGGCACCTCAATGAGATGGGTGCCATATTTATTGAACTTATTTCAAGAGGGCTGCAAGGATGCACATGACCTAGGTACAAAGTTCCATTACTCGTGGTTGATCACCCTAATAGCCTTCATGGGATGGCGAGAACCAGGGTATGTAATTTTTTGTACTAGAACACAGCGAGCGGGAGCAAGATACCTATTACTAAGATCCGGGCCACAGGCCAGGCATAAGAGAGAGAATGGAATCATATTCGAAGCATACCTATGGGACATATAGGAAGCTATTAGTCGATCATGGAGAATAACACTAGAGTTTGTCGCGTGACATGCGGACATCGCCAACTTCCAGGACACACGCCAAACAATGTGGATACAACCAAAGCAGGATCCAGATAAACAGTGGCTATAGATGTGCTACTGCATAACAGAGGGTGATATAAACATGGTCATCATTGAATGGCCTGATGAATGGAGGATCCCAGCCATTACTCGAGAAGTACCGAAAATAACAGCAGAAGGAGAGGCAGCGCAGGCGAAAACATAGGCTCAGAAAATCCCAGTGCCCAAGAAACCGAGGATGGTCCAAAGAAAGCCGACTCAAGAAGACAAAGGGTCAAAGAAGATAGGGACCCATAAGCAGAAGAAAGAGACTACACAGTTGACCAACGGACAACAGAAACAGGCTAAGGGAGCATAGGAGACCGCTCCAAGTCCCATCACACAGAAACCAAGGGGAAATAAGAGACCAGCCATGCAGGCAGGAGGCGTGCACAAGAAATCAAAGGCGCAACGAGCATCACCAGAGTATATAATCACAAAGGATGATGGGGAAATGATCACCATAATGGTCTGGGTTTTCCAAGCAAAAGACTTTGATCATGCAGCACATCACAGTGATAAACTGAAAAAAGAGCTGGCAGAAATGGGACAGTTCCTCAATAAATTCGAGGAAGTACAGATAGCAACCAGCAGCAAAGGCATAGAGCCATCGACACTATGGACCAACGAAAGAGTGGAGGTAGAAGAACGAGACCCAATCCACTCCATTCCACATGCAAACACAATGATCTACATCAAACCTAGCATGATGCGCATGGATGAAATCATGGGGTAGACACCCTTGAAGGATTTAGACCACATCCAATTGGTCTTGACGTGGATTCCATCAAGGGAACTACACAAGAGATAGGTGAGCATCGACCATGAGGTACAGTCTCGTGCACACAGAAACTTAGTTGAGCTTCAGCAAGTAACAAAGAAGCGGGAGGCACTGGAAAACGTTTGTGAGCAGGCCAAGCTTGAAACTCAGGAGGAAAAAGAACACAGACATGAACTAGAATGAAGAGAGGGAGGAATTTTTGAGAAATTCCCAAGCACCGCGCAAGGAAATGAACTCCCAGTAGTAGAAAAGATCGATCATATTGAGAAGGCTATCAATAAATATCAGAAGGAGATCGACAATCTCTGAGAACATCTCACACCAACCACTCCACCAGCAGTGAAGGAACAAAGGAAGAAGGAAGCAACAGTGCAGCTGCAGGAGATAGAACAATAGGTTAGTACAGTAGCTGAATTGTTTGATAAAGCAGCGCAACTTTGGACAAGGTTGGAGGAGAATCCACAGGTCCAACATTGGGACAAGGAAAAGGAAAGGATCAATGCAGCGATCCAAGAACTCAAACAAAGGCAGAAGCCCATACCAATTCCAGAACGAGTCAAAGGGACACAAGAGATGAAGAAGATGCAGGCAGAACTTATCACTGTGCAAATGCAGAAACAGGAACGTCGGGCTCAAATAGAGCCATTACAGGAACGGGTAGCAGAAGTACTCGCACATGTAGAAGGAGATAAAACACAGATAGCACAGAACCAGGCAGAATGTGCAATATTGTTGAGCAACGAAGTGGCAGTTCAGGTAGTGGTCTCCATCAAGGAAAATACCATGCAGGCAGTAATAAAAGAAACAGATCTCAAGTAAATGTTTTAGACAATCACCAAGGATATCGAGGAAGCTCAGAAGGATTAGGTGACTCGGGATGAGTCACATGTCAGTGTTGGGGGCCTGTTGGCACCAAGCCGAAGTGGAAAGAAGGATGATTGTGGGAAAGAAAGCGTGCAGAAACTGAAGTAACAGCTGGTGGAAGAACAACATGTGTGCATGCAAGAAAGCGTGCACAAGGAAAGCGACGGCTGGGGGAAGAACAACACGCGTGCATGGGAGGAATACCTAATGTCGATAGGGTTAGGGTTTTGATAATACATTGTAAATGGCTGAAGATCTTGATATATATATACACAGGTATCATATAGAGGTTTGTTCGCTTTTGTGTTAGTTCATCTTTTGTAGTATTCCATCATAGTTATGTACGAGTTGATGTGTTATGTAATACTGTTACTAACCATTTTTGTAAGTTGTTGAGATAAGAACAGAGGAGAGCACGAAGATCTAAGGATTATATCCCAGGCTGGGGATCCTGGTGCGATCTAGTTCGCCTCATACAGATCTTACCCATCTCAGGAGAATTGTAAGCGCGAGGTGCTGGAGATGCAGAACTACCATAATAAAAGATCCTAGAGACAAATGTTTGTGGACATAGCCCAGGAGGGGGTGAACCACAGTAATATCTGCGTAATATGATGAATGCATGCATATCTTTGTTTTCTTTCAGCAGTTACTTGTTATGCTTAATGAATGAGTTAATACATTGTTATGGAATATGATTGTGTTGTTCAGGAAATAAACTATGAAAGATAAATGTGCACCCGTGAGTAATAGTAGATTGCAATCACAATTCTTAGTATATGGATCCGAATAATAAACCCTTATCTCATACTCAATCCTAGGCCATAAACACCTGAGTCTTACAACCACCCATTTAAAGCTCTCTCGGGTGAGACTGTGTAGTGCACTCTGTGTACTGTGTTTCCTTCTGGTTTACCAGGAGGGCCAATAGTTTTAGAGGCTTTGTTGGAAACCCGAGAGACATGAACCCTGGGTCAATAACTCATAAGGTAAGGGAATAAGAATAGATAACCAACACCGACCTTCTTTACTTTTGATTTCTTCTGAAATTCGACTTGTATATAAAATGAATGTATAATGATATGTATTTATACCATTTATGTCACTTTCTTTTAACATTAGGGCCGAACTAGCACTTTCTTATTTTGTAATTATTTTCTTTAATTATCTTCAAGGTCGACCTGTATTTCCTTCTTTAATTCACTTTTTCATCTTCAAAAATTCATTTCTCATCAACCATGAGGATCCACATGACGTGCCACATACCATCGGAAACAACATGATGTATATTATCCATCCGTGGGTTTTGTGTCTACATGTGCATTGTCCTTCATGTCTAAATAACTTCATCAATCTTGTTGTCCAAGACCAATGACTAGGGTTGACATCAATGACAACAACCAATCTTCCAATATGATCATCATATTCATCCACTGTCATCTCTTCTCTGGAAAGCTTCATACTTGCATCACGATAGCCTTGAATAGCGCTTTCCAAGAATTTATGTACTTCATCCTCTGAAGTATCTCCAAGCCAACTCATTGTCTTCTTTGCATCTCCATCATATTCATTCTTTGAACGTGCATGACTCCCTCTTTCACATCTTCCAAGAGACAATGCTATCTCTTAGTTTGACATGAAAAAATTCAGAATCTGTCTCTCTCTCATGCCTTCATGAGGAAATTCCTCCTTTAGTAAAAAATTCAAGTGTTTTCTTATCTCCATGACCTGTAAGTCCTACAAACATACACAAATCACCAGTCTTCAAAATATGAGACTCTTTAGTCTCTTTAGGTGCATCTAACATCTTCTCCTTATTTTGGAATGAACTTTCAAATTTCTTCATGAGGTATGTACTATGAACCTAATCCTCCTCTCCTAACATCACTCCCTTCTCTGGTTCACAAAAGTGAACTGCTAGTCTTATCTCCAAGGACCAGTGATATGATAAATTTTATATTTTCACGTAACCCTCTCCAATTCAACAGAGGGTTACACTTTAGCAGTAAATGTTATTATTATCGTACTTATTATAGGGTTAATGTTTAGAATAAAACACTATTATTAGTAGAGGGTTACGCTTTATCAAAAACAACACAACTCTATAGATGTTTCTTATCGTACTTCTATTTTTTCCCCTCAAATCGCTAAGCTAGAAGGAAATTCAGGATAACCAAGTGGTAAATTTAAGAGTGAGAAGGTAGTTAGAGAGTTGGCTAAGAAGTACCAGTGCTCATACTTCCAACAGATAGATATGTTGCTCCATCCGCCGGGGAAATAAAAAACCTGCGAAAAATATTGAGTTCAAAGTGTTGTTGGTACTCAAATACTATTATAAAAGGTGTTGGATCCCATGTTTTTACGGATTCCCCAGCTGCCAGATCCAACTTTTCTTAATTTTTTCTCTCACCCACCTTCAAAATTCCACCCACCTTATTAAATCCCTTTTTAGAATAGTAGGGTGGTCCAGTCTAGGAACTAGAATTGGGATTGGAAAAGGGTGGTTAGGAAATTTAGAGAAACTCATGATTTAGTCTAGGTCTTCATGGGTAGGACATAGTAGTTAAGGTTGTATCTTCCAGGGTGAAACATGCCTAAATAGGTAATTCCGGGGTGGGTTTCAAACAAAATTAAGAAGCCTATTCCAGAGACAAAGTCCAGTTAAAACAGTCGGACGGGCGGTACAACAAAATTGAGTTGGGTTTATAATACATCTGGGTTAATGTTTCCATATTTGAGTGGCACCCTTTAATTCACTAGTGGCTTTACCTCCCTACTATTATTTAAGGGGGCTTGACTTTCCTTCTGAAACAACTTCAACTTCACGATAGATTTGGTCATTCCCCAATTATAAACAGAGAGATTAAGCCTGTAGAAACTGTGAGAAAAATTTCTCATCACAATTCATCTATCAAAAGGAAACAATTTTTACATTTATAGCTGGAAATCTCACCAATAAACCAGTAACAAAATCCTAGAAGTATGGATCTAGAAACTCTTCATGAAGAAAGATCTAACAACATTCTAAAGTTTCGAAATTATTCTCACATCCCCCTTTAATGGAGAAACAATTTTCTACAACACCTAACTTGCTTCTAAAAACTTCAAACTTGAGTTTACCAAGAGGCTTGGTAAATATATTATCCACATTATCATTTGTATTACAAAAAATCAAATTATTTTCCTTTGATTCAATCTTCTCTCTCACAAACTGGTGTTGTAGGTCAATGTGTTTTAATATTTCATGGTATATTGGATTGTGTGCCAATTTGATAGAAATTTGATTATCACAATTGATGCATGATGGACCATTTTTCTCCTCCTCAACATCTGTAAGAATTCTTCGCAACCAAACAGCTTCACAGGTAGCACTGGTCAAGGATTTATACTCAGATTTTGTTGACGACAAAGAAACTGTTGGTTGTTTCTTTATACTCCAAGATACAACCCCTAATCCTATATGAAATTCATAGCCTGACGTAAATATTTTATCATCAAGATTTCCTGCCCAATCTGAATAAGAAAAACCTGTCAGTTCAACATCAAATTCATCAATATACATAATACCCAAATTTATTGTTCCTTTCAATTATTAGAGGGATTTCTTTACATCTTTCTAGTGGCTCTCAGAAGGATTAGCCATGAACTAAATAAGGATGTTGACTGAGTATGCAATGTCTAGTCTAGTAGTGGTGAGGTAGTTCAAATTGCCCACCAACTAACGATATAAAGTACCATCTGCGTCATTAGTTCCATCATCATTATATAACTTTGCATTCTATTCTAAGGGAGTTGAAATTTCTTTACATTCATCATATTGAACTTTATAAGAATTTATTTTGTGTATTTACTTTGAGTGATTAATGTCTTACCGGGATCTCTCCAAACCTCAAGTCCTAAACAATAATGCAATTTGCCAAGATCTTTCATTTCAAATCATTGAGACAACTAAATTTTAATCTCTTCAATTAACTTGCATGCACTTCCTGTAATAATGAGATCATCCACATATAATGATATTAAAGAAACATTTCCTTCTTCATCTTTCTTAACATACATGTTAGGGTCACTTTTGATTTTCACAAAACCATTATGATAAAAGAAGGTATCTATATTTACATACCATGATCTTGATGCATGTCCCTACTTGACAAACCCTTCAAGATGAACCAAATAAACCTCTTCCTTTAAATCACCATTTAGAAAAGAAGATTTAACATCTAACTGATTCATTTTCCAATTATGTTTTGTATCTAAGGGAATCAATACTCTAATTGTATTCAATTTAGTTACTAGTGAAAAATTATCATTGTAATCAATTCCCTCATTTTGTGAATATCCTTTTGCAACTAATATTTCCTTATATTTATCAATGCTACCATCTACTTTAAATTTAGATTTATACAACCATTTACTTCAAATAGGGACTTTGTTTTCAGGAAGGTCAAATAATTCCCATGTTTGATTTTTCATAAGAGAGTCATATTCATCATTTATAGAATTTCTTCACTCTTCATGTTCTTTATCTTGATCATAGTTTACAGGTTCTACAACACTCATTACATGGGACATAAATGCATAATATTTATACCTTATAGGTGGTTGAGTTTTTCGTGATGACCTCCTTGGTCCTTCATTGCTTTCATATCATCTCTTGCTATGTGGTGACTCTTCTCCACTTGATGTATCATGACTGCTTGAAGTGTCCATACTTCTTTCATTCCATTCTTGAACCTATACCTATTTGTGTTCATTTTTAACCATTGCATCTATTTTGAAACTCTCATCAATATCATTATTCCAAGCATCGACATCATTCATTGTATCACCTCTATTTGCATTCTCATGAAATGCCACATATCTAATTGCAAACAATTTATGTGAACTGGGATCAAACAATTTGTATGTTTTTTTATCAGTACAATACCCAATAAAAACACATTTGATTGATTTTTCATCAAGTTTTCTTCTCTCATTATTTGGAATATGTGCAAAGGAAGTGGATCCAAACACTCTTAAATGACTGACATCAGGTTTATAACCATGAAAAACCTCAAATGGAGTTTTAAAATCTAATTTCTTAGTTGGACTTCGATTCTTTAAATAAAAAATAGTATTAATATCTTCTACCCAAAAACCATTAGAAATGTTTTTACCTTGAAGAATAGTGTGAGCACACTCCACCAATGTTTTTTTCCTTCTCTCAACAACGCCATTTTGTTGAGGCATGTGAGGTATTGTAAATTTTTGTTGGATTCCATTAAATTATAACTTTTAAATGCTCCTGATGTATATTCACCACCCTGATCAGATATGAGAATTTTAATACATTTTCCTGTATGTTTTTTATCCATGGTTCTTAATTTTTTAAAATACTCAAATACATCACTTTTTCTCCTTATGAAATAGGCCCAAGTATATCTAGATTTGTCATAAACAAAAATAAGAAAGTACAAAGCACTACCAAGTGACCTAGTTTGCATAGGTCTGCATACATCAATATGAATTAATTCAAGTATATTAGTTTCTCTTTTATTTGTATGTATGTGAAACTCCTCTCTATGTTTCTTACAAAGTGCACATGCTTCATATGGAAAATGATCATTCTTCGTAACAAGAAGACCTTCTACCATTGTTTTTCTTTACAACAACATCAAATCAATGTAATTGAGGTGCACATACATGTGGTTCCATAACTCTTCTGTTGACATTGTTGTGGATGCCAATGCAACATGATGGTTCATTGTCACATCCAACTTATACAATCCACCAACCCCAGTACCCTTGGAAACAATCCTGTAATGATCTTGGACATCTTTTACAACACACCTCAACTTACCAAATTCCACTTTTAAATTATTATCAGTGATAGTTGAAACAAATATTAAATTCTTTTTAATACCAAGAACATACATCACATCATGAAACTGTCTCAATTGTCCATTAGGTAAGTTCACACTTATTACTCCATAGCCCTGAACTTTATGTGATTTGTTATCTCCTAAATAAATGTGTGTGCCATCAATGTTTTCATAATATTCATCATACCATTCTTTATGATAGGACATATGGGATGATGCACCAGAATCTATGAACCATGCATTCTCATCATCAGTTTCAATAGACAATGCAACTTCAGAATTAAACAACTTAATATTTTAAATCCCTCATTGACTGAAGTGTCTTTATGCACAAAATTTCCATTATGCCTTTTATATCTTTGATTTGACTCATGATTCTTTCTTCTATAACAATATTTAGCAAGATGTTCAGGTTTTCCACAATATTCACATTCAATATTTCTCTTAACATAAGAATCAGGATGTGTCATACCTTTCTACTTTGCTTGAAACCTGCCTTTGTTCTTGTCCCACGGTTTACCTCTGTATGATATTTTACCTCTTGCAATCAATGCCAAATCTGAGCCACTTGAGTCCTTATCATAATTCTTCATTCTCTCTTCCTCTTGAAGAAAAATTCCAGCCAATTCATCAAAGATAGGGGGTGTTTGTCTAACAGCGAGTGATGAAATAAATACTTTATAATATTGCACTAAACCTTTCAAAGCGATAGTTACTAAATCACTACTAGAAACCTTTTCACGAATATCAGCCAACTTATCAATTAAATCTTTAATTCTGGATAGAAAATTACTTATTCTTTCATTGGCTTCCATTTTGATAGATAAGAGCTTATTTTTTAAGAATAAAATCTAGTTTGCATTAGAGGTTTCGTACAAACCTTTGAAAACGTCCCACATCTCTTTGGAAGTTTTATCGTCTCTTATATGAGGAATTATGTTGTCCTTTACAGACATTCGCAACACCAGTTTCTCCTTCATTTCCCGTTTTTCCCAGTCTAGAATCGAGAGAGCAATTGTGGTCTTGGGCTCATCTCATTTCACAATCTTCCACGGATTATACGCTTCAAGCATCGTTATCAACTTAAATTTCCAGTTAACATAATTTTCGCCATCAAGTTTAGTGGATTCATTTAGATATGAATGAGCGAGAGGATTTTCCATACTTTAGAATTAAGAAATTCTGGAAACAAAGATTAATACTTTGAATGTTAATGTTGGCAACAATTTTAGGACATGGATCCCCACGTATGTATTGTTGGATTTTACTAGCTTACTGTGTAGTCAATGGACATATTTACGGGCCTCTTTACAAACGATGACACAGTGCACAGACCTCTATTTTTACCTCCCACATGGGATCATCACCACAAAGAACAAGTCACAACTTCTCCACACGATGAATTCCTTTATTGACCCTACGCATAGAAACACACAGGTCACTCCTTGATGATCCTCTCTGCTCCACGCAACACAACAGTTTCTTGGCACCATCGCTCCTGGAACCTACGCTCTTTTATGGGCTCACATGCAATCTACAACTTCTCTACAGTCTGGCAGCGACTTCACTACATAAATGGCGGTCGTCATACGTTGTCATACACGTCCAAGATTTTTAACAGATTTACTCATCAACACATCCGCAAATCGAACATTGGTGAATGCTTCTCTTCATAGGAATCATACGATGGCAGTTGTGGCTCTATACACTTCGTCAAATCATGGCTCCTCACAATGGTGTTATCTCACATGAGCTCACTTATGCTCTGATACCAAATTATAAATAAAGAGATTAATCCTGTAGAAACCGTGAGAAAAAATTCTCATCACAATTCATCTATCAGAAGGAAAACAGTGTTACATTTATAGCTGTAAATCTCACCAATAAACCAAGAACAAAATCATAGAAGTATGGATCTAGAACCTCTTATCATATAAAATTAAACTCTAGTAAAACAACTCATGAAGAAAGATCTAACAAAATTCTAAAGTTTCAACATTATTCTCACATTCCCACGATCAATGTTGGAATTATTATATAGAAGCACACTCACTCGAGATTATTCTAGTTTCCAACAGATTCTTCTTCCTGATTTAGTCTAGTTAGCCTCAACCAGTCTCTTCTAGTTAGTTGATTGGCGCCCATTTTGCTTTCATTATTAATCTATATATCTTCCTTTTTCAAGGCGAATACACCACTGAATACACAAATCAGATCTCGTTCTTTAACCCAAGCTCATAATAGAGGGAGCCTTAGGCAGAAAAAAGGGAACTAATTAAATGAGGGAGTTTTTTTTTTGTTGTTAATCCTTTATATGTGGTTGCTAAGAGTGGTTTCTAAGACCTAGTGACTATATGGTAATCGACTCTATTGCTTTTGAAATCAACGTTGGTTCCCCATAGGCGTTTACATAATAAATTCAGCCCAAACCTAGTCAGACGAAATCAATAGGAGTCTTTATATCAATCTCATAAATCTCTATGTTAATTTTGTCTCAAACCACTTTGAATGAAAATAAATGGGAACGAGGAGAAGCAGTCGGGCCTGGTCGGAATAAGAATAGTTCCCAGCCTAGCTTAGGCATGCTTATTTCCCTCTAAATACTAATGGTGAAATAAATCTTTGCTTGTTTCCATTCTATAAAGGCCCCACCCTCACTAATTAAGAAAATGATCTAAAACTTCTATCAGTTATGGAATAAAGTACTAATGTTGGGGTATGGAGCATACACAAATACCAAAACCAATGGATTTGGGCTTTAGGGCCTTGAATCCCAGTGCTTTTGAGTCAGAATGGATGAAAAACACATATTTGGTTCTCCCAGGCTATACCATTTTCTTTCTGGTGCAATTGAAACGTGGTGCCCCCTACTATTATAATAAGGGGGAATACAAAAGTGCAAATAGAGGTTATAAGGGGTGGCTTTCCATATCATTCCCCCATGGAAGATCGATGGTATATAGGCAGACATATCTCATGCATAGGTGATCCAGGTGGATATTGGTGGCCACCCACCTCTTCCAACTAGCTCAAAACAATTTTCTGACAAATTTGGCAATTTACTATTTTTAGCAATTTTAACTTTGGGGTCCATTTTGAGGGCCTAAATGAAAGTTTGTAGGGATAAATATTCTCCATAATATCCAAAAGAATTATTGAGCCCCCAAAATGAATCTCCTCGATGATACCTTTCCAATGGGCTATGATACGCCTAAAACAGAGATTGTATGCAAAAGTTACGACCCCGGGAAGTTGATGTACTAACTTACCCAAACGGGGCCCACCTGACTTTTGGTGCTTCATATCCTAGGGTTAGGTTTTTGGATGTATAGGGTTTTTGGAATTCTTGTTTACTGTAAAAAGGCCTTTAGAGCCTCATTGTAATCATCTTCTTGCGAATGAGCGTAGCCGTCACATCTCTTCTTAGATATAAGCCGCCACCATTCCAGCAAGCTTGTTTCCGCTAAATTTTACAGTTTCATCTTATTTCCTTATTGAATAGAAAACCAGTTTTATTGTATCTCTATTATTTTTTGTTAAGAACCTGTTAATAATCTGTAGTCATTTCGTTCTACTCATAAAATCCAGATCAGTGGTATCAAAGCAGCCTGCTCCTTCTCATCTTAATGCATGTCCCCAACGAGGTCGAAGTACAAAGAGTTGGGTCTCGAGATTGTTTCTCTTGAGGACAAAAGCTCTCAGACACCCAAGCGAACTCTCATGGAAGGAGAAAATAAAGATGATGGGACATGATATCCTTTCAAACTATTGATTGAGGAATCCCTCACGCAACAAAGGAACAAGATGATGGATAGTTTCATGCAAATCCTTCGACGACTCCCAACAGGCGACGCATCTTCTTTGAGCGGAGGTGCCACCCCTTCAAAGTACAAATAAACTTCGATATTCCTATATTTGAAGGTCATATAGATGTAGATGTTGTAGAAAAGTGGTTGAATCTACTAGAAGGGTATTTTTCTGTCGATAACTTTTTGAATAGAGAAAAGATTACTATTGCACTCCTCAAAGTCGTTCCCCATGTCAAATATTGGTGGGAAACTTTTTGTGAGCAAAAGGAAACAGAGGAACCCTCATTATTTACAGTCACAACCACCTGGGATTCCTTCAGGGATGCTATTAAGGAACAATACTACCCTGTCAGAAGTTATGACGACTTGTATACCAAATGGACCACACTACGGTAAGAAAGAGACCAAGCAGTGCCAGATTTCAAGAATATCTTTCATACCTTGCACATCAAGCTGGGTATCAAAGGTTTGGAGCGATATCTTGTGCTCAAGTATCGTGGCACTCTACATAGATACATCCAGACCGAAACAAAATTTTTGGACATCTCATCCTTGGGCACGGCCTACCGATATGCCGTCAAAATCGAGCAGAAGCTCAAACAAAAGACATGGAAATTTGGGCCTGGGAACCTCACACAACAAAAGCCAGGAAAGGGTGGACCCAACCCACAGAACAAAGTATAGAGAAAAGATAGACAATATCAGGACAACCAATCCAATCCGCAAGCAAAGAAGGACACCATAAAGAAAAAGAAAGATACTGGGAAGTGGTGCAATTTCCATAAGAGCCCTTGGCATAACGCTGCTGACTATCACTCAAAGCAGTCGTTGGTGGCCTAAGTGAAAGCCTCTAACTCAAATGTGGTTTCAGAATCTAAAACATAACTAGAAAGGGGAAGAAAATCATTGACGCAGAACCCAGTGCCATCGTTGCTACCACCAAGCTCCAGCCTGGTGAACCAGATGAGCCAAAAGAAGGAGAATGCCTCTTACATTCACAGATGTGGGTAAAAGGCACCCTGCTGCACTTCATCGTGGATAGCGGTAGCCAGAAGAACCTCATATCAGTAGAGGTCTTCAAGCAGCTAGCCCTACTGAAAACACCACACCCACAACCCTACACCATTGGATGGCTCCACCAAGGAAGCGATCTTTGCGTCAGACAACAGTGTCGATTGTCGTACGACATCAAGCCCTTCAAAGATGAGGTATTGTGTGATGTTTCTCCTCTCGAAGTTTGTGATGTTCTTTTGGGACAACCTTATTTATAGAAACGTCATGATGTATATGAGTCTAGGCCTTGTAGTGTTATTATTACTTTTAACAGGAAATTGTACAGGATACCCAAGGTTGTCCCACTTAGTGCTATTTCCTTGATCTCTGCTAAGAAATTCAAGAAGGTCATATCTCAAATGGGGAAGTTTTTCTTCTTCATCATTCACTCTCAGAACAAGCGAAAGATCATGGCCACATCCAGGGTCTCCATGACCAACCTCTCCACACAACAAAAGCAAGTAGATAAGGTCATGGAATAATACTCATATATTTTATCCTCACCTACTGGGCTACCTCTGCACTGCCAGGTCAAGAACGCCATCGATCTGACCCCCGGTGCACCACTGCCCAATGGGCCAGTTTATCATCGCTCTCTGTTAGAGAATGAGGATATCAAGAGACAAATCCAAGAATTGGTCCACAAAGGGCACATTCGTCCCATATCATCACCTTGTGGGAGCCCAATCATGTTGGTACAGAAAAAAGATGGAACACGGCGCCTCTGCATTGATTACCGAGCTCTGAATAAAATCATAGTCAGAAACCGGTACTCAATTCCCTAAATCGACGATCTCCTTGATCAACTCACGGGGGAAAAATACTTCAATAAGATTGATCTGAATTCTGGCTACCACCAGGTCCTGATAGGACAAACAGATGTATGGAAAACTGCCTTCAAGTCAAAGGAAGGCCTTTTTGAATGGTTGGTCATGCCCTTTGGTTTGACAAATGCTTCAACCACTTTCATGAGGATGATGGATGATATCCTGTGACCATTCACCAATACTTTTGCAGTGGTGTATATGGATGATATTCTCATTTATTGCAAGACTTTTGTCGAACACTTGCAGCATATTCAACAGGTTCTGCACACCCTGCGGTAGCACAAGCTATATGCCAACTTGGAAAAATGCTCCTTCGGCATGGACAAGGTCCATTACATGAGCTACATAATTGATCAACATGGTGTACATGTGGATCCAACCAAGATCCAATCCATTTGTGACTGGCCAGCCCCAACCACACTCACTGAGCTTCAGAGCTTCTTGGGCCTTGCCAATTTCTACTGCAGGTTCATGTTGGGATTCTCCCATATTGCATGGGCCCTTAGCCAAATAACCAGGGGTGGTGGTAAGGAAAAATTTGTGTGGGGTCGGTCCCAACAACAAGAATTCAACGATTTGAAGGAGTTCTTGTGCTCAGCCCCAGTACTTTCACTACCAGACGTACAACAGCCCTTTGGTATCGAGACAGATGCTTCAGACTATGCGGTGGGTGCCGTTCTCACTCAGTATGACCACCCCGTGGCCTATCATAGTGAGACACTATTAGATGATGTCCGTAAGTACCCTACTTAAAAAATAAATGTACTCCATTGTGCAAGCCTACTGCCATTGGAGACATTACATTCTTGGGAAGGAGACAATCATACACATTGATCATAAGCCACTACAATTCATGCAGACACAAGGAAAATTGCAGAATGATCGCCATCAAAAGTGGTCCACATACTTGCAGCAATTCCACCTCAACATCAAGTATAAAACAAGAAGCACTAATCGCATCGTTGATTTCCTCAGCAGAACGCCATTCACAACACTCACCACAGTGCTAGAATCTTGCGGCCATGAGACCTCTGGATGGCCCCAACTCTATGAGATGGACCTGGACTTCGCCACCACCTACCAAATGTTTGGTGCAAACGCAATTGTCGATAATTTCCATCTTTAGGATGGGTTGTTGTGTCGTCTAGGC
>JASDQU010688146.1:2908-29723 GCA_032191745.1 Picea mariana
CTTCGGAGTCTTCTTTGTCAAAATATTTTACTGCCATGAATAGAACTCTTCCTGTCTTCTTTGATGCATAAGATTTTCTTGAAATATTTCTTTGTGGTTTTTTTGCCTTTATATGTGTGTTTGGATTTTGAGTAACCTTCATCATTTATCTTTTTCTTATGAGGACATTTGTTAGAAAAATGACCAATACCATCACAATTAAAAAAAATTAAAGGAAGCTTAGCTCTATACCTACCATTGGTTCCCTTGTTCAGTCTTTTGATGAAGTTGGCAACTTCTTCATCATCTTTCGAGAAGTCGCAGCTGTTGTTATATTCTTCTTGCTCCTTTTTCTTTTTCTTTGATCTTTTGGATGCTTTGAAGCCTGCTTCTTTTACATCTGGATTTTCCTGTTCATTTCTCATTTCATATGTTGTGAAGATTCCATGCAATTCGTCCATGCTTATTGAGTTCAGATCCAATCTTTCTTCTAGTGCTGATATCGTAGGGTTGAGTCTCATAGGAAGAGATCTTAGTACCTTTTGAACAATTACAGATTCTTCTATTTCTTTTCCCAAACCTATGATTGCATTCACTGTTTCGCCAACTCTTAAGAAGTAGGCTGCAATATTCTCATCTTCCTTCATGTTTAGTTGTTCGAACTGACCTCTGTAAGTTTGAAGTTTTGTTGCTTTGACTTTTGTATCTCCTTCATAAATATTTCGAAGCTTGTCCCAAATCTCTTTGGAGGATTTACAATGTGCAACTTTGGTGAATATTGTTTCACTAAGACCATTCAAAAGTGCATTTGTAGCTTTGGAATTATTCTGACGAAGTTTCACTGCTTTGTCATTTGTTGGTGGAACTGTTGGTACTATGTATCCATCTAAAATTGATTGCCAAATTTCAAACCCCTGTGCTTGTATATATGTCTTCATCCTTATGCTCCAAAAAGCATAATTATGTCCATCAAAGTGTGGTATTCCATTTTTATATGAGTTGGTACTCTCCATGATCTACCTTTCAGTGGTTAAATTGATTTCTAAAGAAACCTGCTCTGATACCAATTGTTGGATTACTGAGAGGGGGGGGTCAATCAGTAATAGTGTAATTATAATCATTTTTCTCCAAATAATCCAAGTGTTATATCAATGTAGAATTATTATCCAATAATGAGAAATATAAAATGAACAATCACACACATACACAGTACACCAGTGTTTTACGTGGAAACCCAAATTGGGAGAAAACCATAGTATGCTTTATCTTATAAGTCTTGAAGAATTACATTCATTGGAAGCACCAACTTCCTTTGTTTTCTAGTTACAACTGGAAGGAGGCTCCAACCCCCTAGTTTCTCAGGCTACAACCTGAGGGAAGCTCCAAGTCCTCAATTCTTTGGCTACAACCCCCTATGTTCTCCAGCTACAACTGGAAGGTGGCTACAACCACCTGTCCTTGTCCCGTCCAACCGCCCTGAAGTAGAAGTAGAATGATGGAACCACTGTCACACTATCACTATGGGATATACCACTGTAAACATGTACCAATAAACCTGAAACATGCATCAACCTATACCTCGACCTGTAATCAGCATGTACCATAAACAAGTGCATCAACCATGCACCAACCTATACCAAACAATTTGTAATCAACCTGTACCATAAAAAAGTGCAACCAACCATGTACTAAGTATGTACCAATCATGTGTCAAGTAATCATCAACTATGAATTATCAATATGTACCAACCTCATAAACTATACACCTCATGTATGTGCCAACTCATCAAATACTTGTCTCAACCATGTACCGAACTTGTACCTCAACGAAAATCCCTAATCAATTTTATCATCCAAATATGATTTGTAACTCTGTAATAGACCTGGTGTATATGATCACATATCTGTAATGAATAGAGATTTGAAACTGATACACAATGTTATTCAGTGTTTTTTATGCAATTCCTCCAGGTTTCACTACTCGTAACCTCTCAGAAAATGAGTTATGGAAAAAATGGCACACCTTGTTGAATTCTGGCTTATTCTAGAGAGAGACCTTGTAGAGTGTTCCCCGCATGGAATATTTGTTGAATTATCTGAAATTGTTGCAAAACATACTACAGAATGTATTGTAACCAACACATTTGGTCTTAATGAATTATGGAAAGGAAGCGCAAACAACAACCTCTACATCAAGGTAACTCAAGGTAATATTTTATTAATTTAAATTTATGTTGATGATATTGTTTTGGAAGTACTAATGACAGGTTAAGCCAGAAATTTGCAAAGGATATGCAGAATGAATTTGAAATGTCATTACTTGGAGGACTATCCTTCTTTTTGGGTCTTCATATATGTCAAAGAAACCAAGGAATTTTTATTTCTCAAACTAAATATATCAGAGAAATGCTAAAGNTGATGATATTGTTTTGGAAGTACTAATGACAGGTTAAGCCAGAAATTTGCAAAGGATATGCAGAATGAATTTGAAATGTCATTACTTGGAGGACTATCCTTCTTTTTGGGTCTTCATATATGTCAAAGAAACCAAGGAATTGTTATTTCTCAAACTAAGTATATCAGAGAAATGCTAAAGAGGTTCAGAATGGAAGATTGCAAACTAGTTACCACTCCTATGAAAACCAGTTGCAAGTTGAGAAAAGATGATGATTCAAAGTCTACAGACCAAAGGCAATACAGGTCAATGATTGGTAGCTTACTATATGTGACAACATCCAGACCAAATGTAATGCAGGCAGTTGGACAAGTGACAGGATTTCAAGCAGCACCAAAGGAATCACATGTATTAGTAGTGAAGATGATTTTCAGATATCTCAAAGGAACATAAGAGTTTGGATTACAGTATCCAAAAGGAAAGGATCTATCACTTATTGCCTACACAGATGCAGATTGGACAGGTTGTATTGATGACCGGCGAAGCACCAATGGAGTAGTGTTCTACTTGGGTGAGTGTTTTGTATCATGGATAAGCAAGAAACAATCATCGATATATTTATCTACAGCCGAGATAGAGTATATTGCAGCAACAACATGTTGTACACAAGTTCTTTAGATGAAACAAACTCTGACAGATATACAGGTTGAGTATGATGAGCCCATTCCAATCTATTGTGATAATACAAGTGCCATTAGTATCTCAAAGAACCCGGTGATGTACTCCAAGATGAAGCACATTCTAATCAAGTATCACTTTCTATGGAAACATGTTGCAGAAAATAACATCAGAGTTGAGTATGTGGGCACAAAAGAACAAGTGGCAGGCATCTTTACAAAACCACTTCCACGGGAAGCCTTTGAGTATCTTCGCCAGAGACTTAGAGTTATTTCTACTCCAAAATGAATTCTTTTGAATGCTTATCTTATATGTCTTAGATGTACCCAAGGAAACACCATAAAGAGGACAGTTCAGCTAGGGGGAGAAACCCTGGATGGAAATATACCTTTTCCATTGATGACAAAGGGGGAGAGATTTATCAGATGCAGAGGACAGAGGCATGATTCCAGGGGGAGCAAAGGTCACAGAGATGCAGAGGACAGAGGCATGGTTTCTTTGAGAGCATGAGTGATATGACTTCGGTATTGCATGACATGATTTCAGTATTGCATCAGAGTGTTTCCATCAATGCCAAAGGGGGAGATTGTTGATTAAGGTTGGTTGTCATTGATGTCAACCCTTGAAGATAGTCTGGTAGAAACTTTCTCTAGCACAAAGGTTGGGTAATGGACCCAAGTTTGTTTGATGTATATATGACTCATTATTTTCTTGTCATGGTTGATAAGAAGCACAAATGGATGAAGTCCAAAGTGGTCCCCATATGGTGAAAACCCTCACGGAAAGACGCTTTGTGGATTGAGTTATCCTAGAAGTATGGTTAGAGAATCCATGCTTAATTGTGGAATAATGATATGAAGGTAAGTGAATTTTTCAGTGAAACTATCTTAGATGGATAGTGCTTGTCATTCCATTTCCGGTGGTATGTGGAATGCCACGTAACTCCTCACAGTTAGATAGTTATGGCCATGTGAAGTTAGAGGACCCTCATGAGTCATCTAAAAACCCTAAAAAGTCAAAGTGTTTGCAAAATAAACTGTTTAAATAATAAATTTAATGGAGAACTCCCTAAAATAAGAAAAGTGGGATGCTACATGAATGCATAAATAAGAGGCAAGCTTCTCTCATTTTAATCACACTTGAATATCATTGAATATCTATTTTTGTGAAAGGTTACTTGGGCAGGGATTATTGATAGAGAAAAATTGCGGCAGGAAAAGTGCGTCAGGAAAATCGTGGAAAAAAAATTGCGGTAGAAAAAGTGCGATAGAAAAAGCACGGTAGAAAAAGTGCGGCAGAAAAATCACAGTAGAAAAAGTGTGGCAAAAAAATCACTGTAGCAACATGGTTGGGGTCTATTTATGAAAGATATAGCACATCTTGTTTGAAGTATGTTTTTTGAGCTAGGGTTTATCAGTATTGGATGTACAGTGTTGTTGCATATATCAGATTTGTTGAGGGATACAATTGGTATTTTGTTGTTGGTATTTAGCATATGGGTATTGGTCTTTCGGTTGTGATGTGTTGTTGAAGTTGTTGGTTTAGCTTGAGGCTACATAACAATGAGGTTGTGGCACATGGTTTTATGTAAGGGTTTATGGTATTTGGTTTATGGATAGAGTGAAGAATTTTTTAGGGTTATATTGGTGTATGTCTTTAGTATATGGTTGAGGTACATGTTGGGTACATTGTTGAGACAAGTAGTTGATGAGTTGACACATACACGAGGTGTATAGTTGATGATGTTGGTTCATCTTGATGAGTCACAGTTGATGTGTAGTTGATGCATGGTACATGTTGTTACAGGTTATTGGTATAGGTTGACAGAGATAGGTTGATAGTGGTAGTGGTTGATTCAATGACAGTGATAGGTTGTCTACATTTGGAATTTATATTTTAGGGCAATTGGATGGGGCAAGGACAAGTGGTTGTAGCCACCTTCCAGTTGTAGCCGAAGAACATATGGGGTTGTATCCTCCTTCTGGTTGTAGCCAGAGAATTGGGGAGTTGGATCTTCCTTTAGGTAGTAGCCTAAAAAACTAGGGAGTTGGAGCCTCCTTCCAGTTGTAGCTGGAAAACAAAGGAAGTTGATGCTTGTAATGAATGTAATTCTTCAAGACATATAAGAGAAAACATTATGTGGTTTTCTCCCGCTTTGGGTTTCCACGTAAAATCACTGGTGTACTATGTATGTGTGTGATTGCTCATTTGTTCATTGTTTCTTTACTCTGTAACTATTGGATGATAATGCTACATTGATATAACACTTGCATTTTTAGTGAAAAATGATTAAATGGCTCTATTACTGATTCACCCCCCCTCTCAGTAATCCAACAGTACCACCTTGTTGATGAGCATATGTAACACATCGTTAACTGGAAGAGAATAGTCTGGTCCGAGGTTGTCTAAATAACCCAAGCCGTTTGGAATAACTACCCCTGACGGGTTTAACGACTCTSTTAGCTGATTAAGGGATCTAATCTAAACTACAAAAATAAAATAACTAAATATGCATTAATGAAGATCTACTATATACATTGTTTATTCACACTTTTATATACAAAATATACAAATAAACATGTGCAATATTTACGAGAAACCTTGTAAACTAAGGTTGTACAAGAGAAACAAATCTCATGAAAGATTAAATAGATCTAGAACATATTATTAATCTAATTTTAATCTTGAAAGTAAAAAATGAAAATAAATGAATGCAAATAATAATGTTTTAACTTAAATAAACAAAGTATTGAAGCTTAAATGTTAATTTATATTCACAAAATATAAATCAAAACAAAAAGAAAATAATTAACCTATAACTGGCCAGTATTTAAAGAGAACTTTTGGTTGTGCCTTCCTGTAAAATGTTGCTCCAACAACCTATCTGTTAAGACAAATCTATAGCAAAATGTTGTATAATTCTAATATTGTGACAGTGTCAGGATAAAAATCACTTTGACTGGCAATTTAAATCTTATTTAAAATGCAGAAATAACAACTTTCAAATCATGATCCTTAGTGAAGATATAATATATTAATCGACAATAAGAAAAATCGCAATTGAACAATTATATCTTTACAAATCTGAATTACATGAATAAACTCAATATAATACAAGATTTGTATCAAAATAATACAATCACCAAGATCAAGATAATTGGGATAATAGACTCTTAAAGATTGAAAAAATTAATACATAAATGATAGCAATTAACCATGTATTGATAAATCAGACCAAAGCTAATTTAAATCAATGCATAATCAATTAATCAAAGAATATGAAGATATTATAATGAAAACAAAACCATTTTACTCACATGACAAAAGCCATTAAGCAATCTGGAATTTCATATTCTTCTTCGAAAATATTGGTCCATTCTCCCAAAAATTTCAACCATCTGTTACTCCTTTTGAAAAGAAAAATTTTAGAAAATAAATAATATACAAAAAAGAAAGGATAAAATCCTCCTCTTAATTTTTTGGATCCCGAGGATCTGAACTTTTTCATATATTTATGAAATGAATGAACAGTCTGGGCGTCACTAATAATTCCTGCCACCTGAAATTTACCTCGTAAAGAAACAAAAATATCTCTCAAATCACGCATTTTTTTGGGGAAAATCTCACGAGTAAGCTAAATGGGTCCATTCTGCAGATGGGTTTTCAACCATTTCTTTAGATTCCTCATGGTTTGGCTACAATCAGTCCCGCAAAATTGTTTGTCTATTCTTGAACGCATTTCCAGATCTTATCTGTTGTTGCTCATAAATTATTTGCAACAATCCAATATTATTTTTGGATCAATCATCTTGAACGTATTTAGATAAGAAAATCAAGACATAATCACATCCATATCAAATATCTGATAATATAAACCTGTAAAACAAAAGGAAACCAAATTAATAACTTAAAAATTGTGAATAAAACAAAATCTAGAACAATAAAATTAAAATGAATTTAAACTAAAAGCTAACTATAAGTTGTAAACAAATATTGGTTATATTTTTCTTTCAAATATGATCTTAAAATTCTAGAATCTTCAAGTTGATGGAGAGGAGAAAAATATTAATTTTGGGTTTCCACAAAATCAAACAAATGATAGATAATTCTTGTTTTATTTATTTTTATTTTTATTTTGAAATGAGATGCAAAATGAAAAAAAAAAAAGATTAATTAAACCCACCAAATGATTTTGTGAAAATGAGAAACCAACCAAGATAGTATTTGATGAAGTATTGAACCCATGATTAAAAATAGTCAAACTTTCTAATGAGAAAAAGACGAACACATAATCATAATTTAAACGAAAGTAAACAGTTGATAAAAATTAACGTTTTTGTTTAAATTGAGATTTTTATGCTCGTTTCTAAATTTTGACATATACTCTTGTAATGAATGAATCATACTATGGTGAATGTATTAAGTTTGTCTAAAAGAAATCCAAGGTCTGGAACTATTCAAAAAGGTTGATTCTGTAGCTCATTGTAAATGTCAAGATTCTAATGGGGGCCCTTTAAATTTTGTAAAAAAATAGGGGAAGTTGTTGGGGCCCAACACATCTCTATAAAAATGCAGGGGGATTTACATCCTCATGAGGTTGTTGTTTCGGTCCTAATGGATTCAAGTTCAACAGGTACATGCTTGAGTAATGCCATGGCAATGATTGTGCATGATACACTTTGGTGATAGTATGATGCATTGTTAGAGTAACATCTTGGATACTTGACATATATGGTATATGAGTGATATGGTACATCTTTGATGGTATCTCTTTGTAATAACCTAAGACCGAGCCCCAATTGTAATTGTAATTATGTTTTATAGGCTCGTGAGCTAGGTTATTATAAGTCAAGAGGCGTATGTGATTATTAGGTGGGAGAGACTAGATGCTAAAGGCCAGTGGGCATATTTTTGTATATGTAAACATGCATATCATTAAAAAAATACATCGTTGTGTGTAGACCAACCACGATAAAAGAGTATCGGGACTAAACTCCATTAGGAAGGGAAAGGGAGGGATAAGAGCCTAGAAAGGGGGCTAAGATAGAGGGCTTAAGCATGGATAGTCATAGCACAGATGTTTTATTTGTAAGAGGTCATACCCAAGACAAGAATCTTGGTAAGCCTTCGGGGGGGAGATCTAAATCTACAGGTAGGTCTAAGTCTCCAGGAAAATATTTGAGGAAATGTTGGAAGTGTGGTAAAACAGGGCATTATAAGAAATATTGCAAGTCTAAGAAGGTTGAAAAACCAAAGGGATCTGATAGTACCTCTTCCACAGAGGCGAAAACCTCCACTGAAGAAGGAGGTGATGTTTACCTGGCATCTACAGGTACACATGCAGACCGTGATGTATGGTTGATTGACTCAGGTGCGTCATACCATATGACTCCTCACAAAAAGTGATTCTCTAAATATGAAAATTACGATGGTGGTGATGTATTCCTAGGAGATGACTAGACAGCCAAAATCATGGGACGTGGAAGGGTTAAGTTGTTGCTAAAAGATGGAAGGATTAGAACTCTCCTTGGGGTTCTGCACATTCCAAAACTTGCTAGGAGCCTAATATCTGTAAGCAAGTTGGATGATGCAGGAGTGGATACTGTATTTGGAAAGAACACTTGCAAGATGGTACGAGGAGCAATGGTGTTGATGAGGGGAGTTTGGTGTGGAACTCTATACAAGTTGTTGGGAAGCACTTATAATAATGGGTGTAACAGTTATGTTGTCCTTGAGAAGACAAATAAAGAAGACAAAACCAATATCGTCCTTGAAAAGAAGACCATGTTGTGGCATCAAAGACTGGGGCATATTGGAGAAAATGGCCTTCGAACACTACATGGTAAAGGCATGGTTGAAGGTATGTCTAATTGCAGTCTAGATTTTGATTTATGTGAACATTTCATATATGGTAAACAGAATCAAGTAAGATTCCCATCTGGTGCTACAAGAGAAAAGGGGATCTTAGAGTTGATACACAGTGATGTGTTTGGACCTGTGCTTGTTCCATCACTAGGTAAATTTGTGTATTATGTTTCATTCATAGATGATTTCTCAAGGAACACATGGATTTATTTTCTTAGAAAGAAATCTAAGGTATTTGATAAATTTAAAGAGTTTAAGGCTCTGGTAGAAAATCAGATAGAGAAGAAAATAAAGGTATTGAGAACAGATAATGNTGGAAAGAACACTTGCAAGATGGTACGACGAGCAATGGTGTTGATGAGGGGAGTTTGGTGTGGAACTCTATACAAGTTGTTGGGAAGCACTTATAATAATGGGTGTAACAGTAATGTTGTCCTTGAGCAGACAAATAAAGAAGACAAAACCAATATCGTCCCTGAAAAGAAGACCATGTTGTGGCATCAAAGACTGGGGCATATTGGAGAAAAGGGCCTTCGAACACTACATGGTAAAGGAATGGTTGAAGGTATGTCTAATTGCAGTCTAGATTTTGATTTATGTGAACATTTCATATATGGTAAACAGAATCGAGTAAGATTCCCATCTGGTGCTACAAGAGAAAAGGGGATCTTAGAGTTGATACACAGTGATGTGTTTGGACCTGTGCTTGTTCCATCACTAGGTAAGTCTGTGTATTATGTTTCATTCATAGATGATTTCTCAAGGAACACATGGATTTATTTTCTTAGAAAGAAATCTAAGGTATTTGATAAATTTAAAGAGTTTAAGGCTCTGGTAGAAAATCAGATAGAGAAGAAAATAAAGGTATTGAGAACAGATAATGGTGGAGAATTCTATGGAAATGAATTCGAAGAATTCTGTAAGAAGTGTGGTATAGCAAGGCAAAAGAATACTCCATACACTCCTCGATAAAATGGAGTTGCAGAAAGGATGAACAGGACACTGATGGAAAAATCAAGGAGCATGCTCAGCGGTGCCGAGTTAGAACAAGAATTTTGGGCAGAGGCAGTGGGTACAGCATGTTACCTAGTCAATCGATCACCTTCATCAGTGTTGGATGACAAAACTCCACACGAGGTATGGACTGAAAAGAAGCCCTCTCTTCAACATATTAGATTGTTTGGTTGTGATTCTTATGTACATGTTCCAAAGGAAAATAGGAGTGTTACACATCAAAAATACTCACTTTGATAGTGTCGCAAGTGTTGTCATTACAAGGCTCGCAAGTGTCGCTCTTTGCTCACAAGTGTCGCAAGTGCTAAAGAAAGCATATTGCCATGATGCCCATGTCGTGCCTGTAAATGACATCAAGAGGACACTTGGCACATGTCAAACACTTGATTTGGAAGAGAAGGAAAGGTTAACTGGGCTCATGAACCTTTTGCCATCTGAAAACACTCAAAAAACTAAGTTTTGAAGGAGAGTGCTCCCCTATACCTCTTCTGGGAGCGTTGGCGCTCCCCCTTACACTGTTTGGGAGCGTTATAAAGCTCCTTTGTCCCTTTTGAGGGAGCGTTGGTGTCTTTAGGAGTGTTGGTGCCCCCCTTAAGCTTACTAGGGAGCGCTACAGTGCTCTAATGGCCCTTTTGAGGGAGCGCTACCTATTTTAGGCAGCAGTTGAGTTGTTGAGATGAATGGGGGAAGGATATTTTCATTCTTAGAAGGAAGTTGAGCTCAAATCCCTAGTCCAGCCATGATCTCAGGGTAGATCCTCAACTGAAGGAGGAAAATCCTCACCTTCCCCAAGGATATCTCAAGTTGTTGAGCCTCTCCAAGGCTATATAAGCAAGATTTCTCATGGTGAAAGGGGACAGGAAAAGGGAGAATCACACCAAACTTATGATCTTATAAGTGGTGTTGGAACAGAGACATTTTGGAGGCAAGAGACCTATGATCTCATAGGGAGCAATCAATGAATCTATCATCATTCGGATTGTGGATCTTTTGAGCAAGGGGTAGACAAGGAGGACTTGACGAAACTGTTGCAATTCATCTATGGCTGTAAGCAATGTTTTGTCCTCATTAATATAATTTGTTTGGCCTGTTTCTTTCTAATTCGTGTTCAATCTCACATGAATTTGTCTCTTCAGTAGATATACCTATTTCGGACTAATCTTGATAGAGTAGGAAGTGGTCGTACTTTGTTTGTCTACAGGGCTTATCGAGGAGTGAAAGATTGGAGCTCAACTCGGAGCATGCAGGGACAAACACCGGTAAAAGGTACTTCTTTTCTCCTTCCTCCTCACACACTAGTCCACCTAGATCTAAAAGGAAGTCAGTGACCATGATAAGAACTTTCTGTCTTAGAGTTAAGAGTCTATCTCTTTGAGGAGATCTACCTGTCCGCAGGGAGATTTTCCTTCAACAAGGAGTAAGTTGGATAAAAAAGTTGAAAAGTGTATCTTTATTGGTTATAAATATGGTGTGAAAGGTTATAAGATTTGGAACCCATAAACTAAGAATATTGTTTACAATCGGGATGTTGTTTTTAGAGAGGTAAAAGATGTGTCCAAACAGGAATTCCTACCAAGGCAAGACGAACCTGAGAAAATAGAGCTAGAGTTGGATGATGCAAAATATAAATCATCTAAAGAAGATGAAGCAGAAGAAGAAGAAGAACATCATACCCCGGTATTGAGGAGATCAGTGAGAGAAAGAAGGAAATCAAAAAGCTATAGTCCACCTGATTTCCGTTCCAATTTTGCTTTATCTATTACTGATGATGATCCTGAAACTGTCAGGGAAGCAGTGAATTCAGAGGACAGCAAACTCTGGAAGAAGGCCATGGTTGAAGAAATGGATGCCTTGGATAAGAATGAGGCATGGGATATAGTTGAGTTTCTAGCTGGAAGAAAATATGTTGGTAGCAAATGGTTGTTTAAGAAGAAGTTTAATGCAGAAGGAAAAGTGGAGAAATACAAATCTCGGTTAGTAGCAAAAGGTAACTCTCAGGTAGAGGGAATTGACTTTGGTGATATTTTTTCTCCTGTTGCTAAGTTAACTTCTATTAGATTTCTTTTATCTATTGTTGTTGCTTTTGATCTTGAAGTGGAACAGATGGATGTGAAGACAAGATTCCTACATGGGGATCTAGAAGAAGAAATCTACATGAAGCAGCCAGAAGGCTTTGTAGTAAAGGGAAAGAAAGAGTTGGTTTGTAAGATAAAGAAGTCACTATATGGTCTGAAGAAATCACCTAGGATGTGGTACCAAAAGTTTGACAGATACATCCTTGGATTGGGATTTGTGAGAAGCAGGGTTGATCATTGTGTATATTCCAAGCAGGTTGGTAATCACTTAATTTATGTAGTGTTGTATGTTGATGACATGTTATTGGTAGGAAATAACATGGATGTTATCAAGGAGGTGAAATCGTAGCTATCCTCCAAATTTGACATGAAGGATCTCGGTGCTGCTAACTTCATTCTGGGGATGGAGATTAAAAGAGATCGTGCAAACAGGAAACTCTAGTTGAATCAGAGAAAATATGTTGAGATGATATTGTAGAGGTTTAATATGCATGAAAGTAAACCGGTCAAGGTTATTATTCCTATATGTGTAAATTTATCTGCGGATCAGTGTCCCAAGACACAGGAAGAAGAAGAGGACATGTCCCATGTTCCATATGCCAGTGCAGTTAGCAGTTTGATGTATGTAATGGTCTGTACTAGACCAAACATTGCACATGCAATGGGATTTTTGAGCAGGTATATGTCAAAACCAGGGAAGGAGCATTGGACAACAGTAAAGAGGGTCTTCAGGTATTTGCGTGGCACTACCAATTATGGATTGTGCTACCAAGGAAGACTAGGATTAGACAAAGTGGTGGACATACATGGCTTTGTTGATGCAGATTGGGCTGGAGATCTAGATCACAGAAGTTCTACAAGTGGGTATGTGTTTAACCTATTTGTAGGAGCAATCAGTTGGATGAGCAAAATACAAGTTGTAGTAGCACTCTCAACTACAGAAGCTGAATACATGGCAGCCACTCATGCAAGCAAGGAAGCAGTATGGTTACAGAGATTGTGTTCAGGTATTGGGTTGGTATAAAAAGTAGTGAGATTAGATTGTGAGAGTCAGAGTGCAATATTCCTGGCAAAGAACCCAGCTTATCATTCAAAGACAAAGCATATTGATGTTCAGTATCACTTTGTGAGAAACATGGTTGAGGAAAAGAAGGTGTTGCTAGAAAAGGTTGACACTTTGAAGAATGTTGTAGATTTATTGACAAAGTGTGTGAGCACAGAAAAGTTCTCCTGGTGTAGAGTAACAATGGGCATTGTTGCCTTGGATTGTTGACTATATAACCATGTGGACCCAGGTTTATGTTCCATCCTTATGGTGTATTCTAATAATACTATTGATCCATGATTTCTTTTGGATTACATGAAAAACAACATAACTTCAAGGCCTTATTTAAAAACAAAGAAATAAAAAATAATATTTCAACTCTATAGATTTTATAACAAGATATAGCATGTAGACCTAGACCTTTCCTTTCCTTGTCATGTCCAGATTTGCTTATCCTTGTCATGTATTTCCTTGGCTTGCCTTGTCTTTCATTGCCTTGCCTTGCATTGCCATACCTAGACCTAGACATTGCCTTTTCATGCCTTGTCTTGCGATGGTCTAGGTCATGGTAATGGTGTAGGTCTATGTCTTCGTCTAGGTCTAGGTCTAGGTCTAGGTCTAGGTCATAGTTTAGGTCTAGGTCTTGGTCTATGTCATGGTCATGGTTTAGGTCTAGGTCCATTTCCAACATGTCCCTGGATGGCTTGAGGAGGTGAGTTTCAACTCATGATAAAACTCAAATAGGGAATCAAATGGATGAACCATAGGTTGTATTGGATCTGAGGCATCGAGTTTTAGCTAGTGGGGCCCCTCCACTATTATTCCATTTCCTGAAAAATCATTTGTTGGAGAATCTCCAGAACTAGGGTTCTACTCAATGAAGCATAGTGCAAATTCTGAACAAGAGATTGATTTTCATGAACATTGTGTCGGGCGATTGTGGGTAGCATGGTTGCATGGGCCTTGGCCAAATAGACGTGTGGGAGATTACGAAACTTTGTTATGCTACTTGTTTTGGATTTTATGTCCCCGGGACAAATTGCCAACATGTCCCTGAATGGATTGAGGAGGCCAGTTACAACTTGTGATAAAAGTAAAAACGGCACTCATATGGATGAATCATCTATTGCATTGGATTTGGGGCATTGAATTTCAGCTAGTGGGGTCCCTCGGCTATCATTTTGTTTCCCTAAAAAATGTTTGTTGGAGGATCTTCAGGACTAGGGTTTTCTTAATGAGGCATAGTGAAAATTCTAAACAAGAGGTCGATTTTCAAGAACACTGTGTCAGGAAATTGTGTTTAGTGTGGTCATGTGAGACTTGTCCAAAAGAATGTTTGGGAGCTTATGGAACTCCGTTATTCTTCTCGGTTTGGATTTTATGCCCCCAGACCAAATTGTCAACATCCGCCTAAATGGATTGAGGAGGCGAGTTGCAAATCACGATAAAACTCAAACCGAGACTCAAATGGATGAACCATTGGTTGCATTGGATCTGGGGCACCAAGTTTCAACTAGTGGGGCCCCTCCACTATCAGTCCATTTCCCATAAAAAAATTGTTTGGAGGATCTTTGGGACTAGTATTTTTCTCAATGAGGCATAGTGCAAATTTTGAACAAGAGGTCGATTTCAAAAACATTGTTCCAAGTGATTATGGTTAGTGTGGTCATATGGGCCTTGTCTAAACAGATGTGCGGGATCTTACTAAACTCGGTTATGCTTCTCATTTTGGATTTTATGCCCCTGAACCAAATTTCAAACATGTACCTCAATGGATTGAGGAGGCAAGTTGCAACTCGTGATAAAACTCAAACCGAGACTCGGATGGACAAACCATTAGTTTCCTTGGATCAGGGGCACCGGGTTTTAGCTAGTGGGTCCCCTTCACTATCATTTTGTTTCCTAAAAATCATTTGTTGGAGGATCTCCACGAATAGGGTTTTTCTCAATGAGGCATAGTGAAAATTATGAAGAAGAGGTTGATTTTCAAGAACACCCTGTCAAACGATTATCGGTAGAATTGTTTCATAGGCCTTCACCAAACATATGTGTGAGATATTATGTAACTCCATTATGCTGCTCAGTTTGGATTTTATGCTCCTGGACCAAATTACCAAGATGTACATGAATGGCTTGAGGATGTGAGTTGCAACTCGCGACAAAACTCAAATTAGGACTCAGATGGATGAACCATCAATTGCATTGGATTCGGGGCATTGGGTTTCAGCTAGTGGGGCCCCTCCACTATCATTTCATTTCCTGGAAAAAAAATTGTTGGAGGATCTTTAGGACAAGGGTTTTTCTCAATGAGACATAACATAAATTATGTACAAGAGGTCGATTTTCAAGAACACTGTGTCGGGAAATTTTTGGTACATGTTCATGTGGGCCTTGGCCAATCAGACATGCAAGAGCTTACAAAAATTTGTTATGATACTATTTTTGGATTTTGTGCCCTCGAACCAAATTTCCAATATATCCATGAATGGCTTGAGGAGGTGAGTTGTAAAATGGAATAAAACACAAACTGGGACTTAGATGAATGAATCATTTGTTGCATTGGATCTGGTGTGTTATCACTCTGTAAATTTGTTTCGGCTGATACACAAATGACAGAGGTAACCTACAAACCAACTTTAGAGCTAGAAACTAGCCTGCTCAGCTTAGAGAGGGCTCTCTCGTGTCACTTGGTGTTTCTTTGTCAATCGATGGCTAGNGAGTCAAATTTTGAAAATGAATGAAAACATTGACTGACCAGTAGGACTCTCCAGAGGATAAAGGCTAAGTGAGGTGATGAATCTGAGTTATAAATTGTAGTTTGCAGAGTGTAAGAAGAAGAAGAAAAAAAGTAGCTGCATCAGAGCATTAATGAAATGAATTCTGAATTAGTTAGGAATAACTTAACATAGTTTGAAATGCTTAAGCCAAGAGCATCACAAGATGAATTCTAGGCCTTTAAACTATCCAATTTAAATAGAAGACAGTGTAAGTGAAATTAGAAAACACAAGAAATACATACAAGGAGAGAAGACAAAACTCATATCACCACCATTAGAATATTTTCATAGAGACTTCAAAGGCTTCTGCATATGTATTCAATTCAGGTCCAGAAAATTACAATTGAGTTTCAAACAACTAAAAATGTTCCCTTGCACTTCTACCAACATTAATACATTTGGAACTTCTAATACTTATACAATTCGAGTTCCTTCAGTTAGAAATTGATTACAATAGCTGAACTGAAACATTTCAGCTTCTAAAATTGATTACAGTAATTACAAATGACAGTTTTGGTATGGGGGCCGATTACAATGATTAACAGAAAAACGTTGTATGATCCAATTGTTCATTCCTCTGATGCTTCATCTTCTTATTTCTCCACTTGTTTTGTTTTGGTCTTCTGTCTGATCATCCATATTCAGTGACACCTGGACATTATCTGTTGGATCCTGGAAAACTCCATTTTGTTTTACCCAGCCACACTATCTCTTTCCATTGCAAGTCAGAAGGGATATCATAATCCATCATTTCTTTGATTAGGATCTCTAGGTCAATGCAAGAAGCATATGTCATGACTTGTATTCCAATCTTCATTGTTTTGAACTGATTCAAAATCTCAAAATTTGTAATCAAATTTTCAACCAGGGTTGCTCCTTTCAAGTTTTCCTCCAGGTTTTCAAACTTTGAGTGATCCATTTTGCATTGAGTGAGGAGAGATTTGTATTCCTCCTAATCATATAATTTTCCTTTGCCATCCCAAAATGGTGGGAGGCCCTTAATGAACAATTCTTCACACAGATCCTTGAAATCTTGTACACTTTGCTCCATCTATATGGCCTTAGTTTGGACTGATTCTAGAAGGTTATGTTTGGCAATGACCCTCCTGGCCTAGATGATCAATGTAGTCTTATATTTAATCCCAATGGTCTAAATCTCTGCATTAGGGAGAGAGTTTAGCAGGTTTATGGCATTTTGGGCCCACTCTGATGGTTACTTTGCTAAGGTCTCATTTACAATAGTGCACCTGCTTTTGGTTGTGATGGTCATGTTGTCTTTATCATTGATGAAGTTTAAGTACACTCTGAACTTCACAGATTCAGTAGCTATAGAATCCCAGATGATATGTTTGGCTCCCTGCAACAGTCCTCTGCCTCTCAATCTTATTTTCAACTTGTTTATCCTCTCCTACAAAGCTTGATTCTCCTTTTGAAATTGATGTTGGATCATGTTGTCATTGATGCCAAAGGTTTAATTAATTGATGTCAAAGGATTGATGTCAAGTGATTGATTGATTTCAAGGGATAATTGATTGATTGATGCCAAAGGATTGATTGATTGATTGATGTCAAAGGAACAATGTCTTGTCCTAGCATACTAATGTAATATGTATTGTCCTTGATGAGAATGGATAGATGAAGATGGATCAATGAGTTTTCATTGATATGATGCATAGATGAAGATGGATCAATGAATTTGCATTGATACATGATGCTTATATGAATATGGATTGATGTGGTTTCATTAGTATATGACACATTGTTGGATTGATGTAAAGATGATCGATGTGGTTTCATTGATATATGATGCATTGTTGAATTGATGTAAAGATGATTCATTATTGTCTCATCATGGTTGGTAAGGAGTACAAATGGATGAAATCCAAATTGGTCATGTTATGGTGAAATCCCTCACGGGAAGACGCTTTGTGGTTGAGCTATCCTTAAAGTATGGTTAAGAGAACCCATGATTATATGTGGAATAATGAGATGAAGATCAGTGAATTTGTTAGTGAAACTATCCTAGATGGATAGTGCTTGTCATGCCATTTTCGGTGGTATGTGGAATGTCACATATCTCCTAATGGTTTGAGAGCTATGGCCCTACAAAGATGAAGGACCCTCATATGTAGGCTTGAATCCCCAAAAGGTCAAAGAAGCCAAAGAGCTTGCAAAGAAGAAATTATTATTTAAATGGTAAAGAAAAGTGACAAAGTTAAGGAGGAATATTTAAATTGGAGAACTTTCTAATTATGGAAAGTGGTTAACCATAAAATGAGGAAAATAGGTTAACTGACCTAGAAGATGCTTCTAAAGAAGCTACTTGGAGAGTATAAATAAGAGGCAAGGGTCTCTTGTGAAAATGTATCTCCTGTGCATCTCTTGAGCATGTGTTGAAGATCTATTCTGAGAGAGAGGAGATCTTGAGGATCTCATGGATGCATCAAAGTTTCGACAAGATTGAGATCATGACGAAAAAATTCTTGGAAGTTCAGAAACCCTAGTTTATGAGGTATACGCGGGCTGCAGTGAGCCAAGGAATGTACATACACGGGTTGAATGAGGACGAGGCACGTATAGTGGATGAATTCATGAAGACTTGTGATTGAGTTGATGACAGGCTCTTGAAGACGGAAGCAGGTTTTAGATCTACATTCTATGGGCTCAGATCTGCCATAGAAATTATGGTATGGTTACATTATTGTCTTGATGGATACTCTTGCTTGTTGTGTAGTGAATGCTTAAGGCATTCTTGGTATTGTTGTTGTGATGTGGTTTGTGTTGGTTGATGGAGTGAGAATCACTCTTATGATTCAGTATTTATACGATTGCTATAGTATATTGGTTGCTTATACATGATGAGTAGCATTCATATTGTATGGTTGAGAAGCATGAGTAAGTTGTTGGAGAGCTTGGATGTGTTATGAGTGGTTATGGGTCAGAATGGAAAGTGAAAGATAGAAGAGAATGTTATTGAAGGTTGCATACGATTTGAATTCATCTTGAAGAAAAAACCCTAAGTAATCAGATGTGATACGTAGCCTATAGTACAGATTGTCCACGTACATACACAAGTCGTACTATTGGTAGGGCATGTACATACTCCTGTTGCACTACCGACAGGTCATATACCTGTCAATAGATTGATATATGTTTAGGATTGTTGCCTCATCTCAGTGCTCTTGTAGATTTGTACTCTATTCAATTGTTTTTGATAACCCAAGGACTGTAGTCCGTAATAAAAAGAAAATTGTACATACATATTGTGTTTCTTGTGTTCCTTGTGGTGATGATTTGTTGATGATATATTGTTGATATATGTTCATGTTTAACTGATTATAAATGACAGCAATAAGTAATGAGTAAATGGTGATTTCTAACAAATGAGTTATGTGAAGGGGAAGTTTTGGGAAAAAGAGCCCTACACTGTTCACGCCCCCTCTCAGTGTAGTCGGTGTGTCCAACAATTGGTATCAGAGCAGGCCTTCACTATAAGCCTTAACAAGCTTGGAGGAGATCTATAGACACACAAATGGATGATGAAGTTCCAATATTGATGAGGAAAACTATTCTATTTGGATAATAGAGATGAGAGTGAATTTGAAGGAAATGGGAGTGGGTATTTGGAAGGCAGCCATTGGTGGATATGTTTCCTTGAAGAACAAGTCAAATCTTGCAGCTTAAAGGGAAGGAAAGAAGAATGATGCATTGGCTCTCAAAAAAATTCTTAGTGGACTCTCAATTCATATCAAAGAGAGCATGGGACAATGCACTTTCACCAAATATCTATGGCTAAAACTAGAGGAGACATATCAAAGCAAGAAGGAAAATATTGAAGACCACTCCATCAAGATCATAAAAGGTAAAGAATCTCCAAAAACTCTTGATTGCATTATTTCTAAATGTGATGATGTTGACAAAAAGGAAGATATTGAATAAATTTCAAATGAAGGCAAAGGATCATGTGATGATGTTGGCAAAAAGGAAGATCTTGAAGACATTTCAAATGAAGGTAAATAATATCCACAAACCCTTGATTGCAATAATTCAAAATGTGATGATGTTGAATTTTTCTCTACAAGTGAAGAAGAAAATATAGAAGTAGTTTGGATAGAATCAATTGATTGTTATCCCATGGAAGAAGTAGAAGAAAAAATATTGGAGCTTAAAGAGAAAGTTGAAAGAAGTCTTTATGAATATAGCAATGACCACTATTATATAGACTATAGCTATCTTTCGGATAACACTAAAAAATTTCTTAAGAAGAGTCAAAAGCACATCTTGAAGTTAAATGAAATGCTCAAGGAACAAAAGAGAGTAATAAGACTCAATTATATGAAAAGGAAGAAGAGATCACAAGACTAAAGAATGAAAAAGAATATAAGAAGGTAGATGATGAGATTAGAAAAAGTTTTGAAATTATTGTCCATCTCAAGACCCAAATTGAAGAAACCAAAAGGGTAGAGGAACTATTGAGGAATCAAATAAATGAAAAGGAATAATCATGTCATAAGTTAGAAGCCGAAGTTGTTGATCTTAGAAAGAAAGTGGAGAAGTCAAACAAATTTTTAAATAGCTCAAAAATCTTGAATGAGATCTTGGAAAGTCAAAGATCACTAAATGATAAATCAGGTCTTGAATACAAGAGAGAAGCTACACATGCTGAAGCAAGCACCTCAAAGATGCATGAGGTAAGTCCCTCACTCTCAAAGGATGAAGATAATGTTGCAATTCAACCATATACACAAGGGAAGGAAAGTTTCAAAAGAACAAAGCAAGGAAGACATCAAGAAGCCATATTTACACCTCAAAGAAGATGGACACCAAAGCAAAGGTATGAAAGTGTTTTTCATGGTCAATGTTATTCATATAATGAATATGGTCACAAAGCTTTGGAATGCAGATCTTATGCAAGGAGAGATAATGGAAGATTTCATAACACCATAAGGTGTTGGAAATGTGATCAAGTAGGACACATTGTTGTTCATTGTCACAGCATGAGATGCTATAGTTGTAGTGGATTTGGCCACAAATCCCAGTATTTCTGGAACACAAGAAGAAATTCCATGATGAGTACTTCATATAGCATGACTAGAATAAGTAATGAAGTAAGGAAGGGAGACATATTTGAAAAGATGAAAGCTCAAAGCTCAAGTTCTGAGAAGCAAGGACACCTTCAGAAGTGGGTGAAGAAGACTGAACAACCAGAGCAAAATGGAATCCTTGAGGGAAGCTCAAGTGTGTTATCTACTGAAGCATATGCGGGTGACAGTGATAACAGTCACGTACATACGCAGGCTGACCTTGAATAGGTCACATACATACATGAGTTGTCTGTGTAGCAGGTCGTGTATATGTGGTAAAGCCTAGGGAAAAGGGCTATGCACAAGGGTTGCAGCTTGATGTGATGGTATAACTCTGTGTTGTAGGGTCTAACATAGTTTGTTGTAGTTTATGACATTGTTTTTAGCAGGTTTTCATGATTACATATTGGATTATGTAATGTGATGATATAAAATGAAAGGATATCTTAGTGCATGCATTTGGCATATGGTTGGACTACATATTGGGACATGTAGTTGGTAAGTTGATCAGGTGTACATCATTGATGATTCATAGCTTGATCTATAGTTGATGCATGATTGGTACACTTCTAGTACATTGGTAGAGGCACCTAATAGCAGTTTGATTGGCACATGTTTTGTGGTGGATTTGACATACATGTATGAGGATTCATTTTGTTATTGGTGCATGGTTGATGTACTTTCTTGGTACAAGTGGTGATGCATGTTTAGTGAATGATGGTACACTCATAGATGGTATATGTTTGGATGATAGTACTTGGCTAAAAGTACACCATTGGTATTACTTGAGTAGCCTATATTTTGGTACATGACATATGGGATGATATAGTTGAGACACTTGATTGATTGAGATTCATGATTTTGATACTTGGTTCATGGTGGAGACATACCATTGGTAGATGCACATGGTTGGCATATTGGTAGAAGCACATGGTTGACATGTTGGTAGAAGCATATACATTCCATTGATGATATTTTTTTTGGCACATTGTATGGTGTTGATGTACATGGTTGATGTACATGGTTGATGTACATGGGTGTTGTGCATGGTGGGCACACAATTTGATACATGATGTACTTGGTTGATGTTTTATTCATGATTCTCTTGTTGGAATATCTTTTGTTTCATGGTATGGCATGAGTTTTGATGCATGGACAGGTCCAAGGATCGTCATAGAAAGAGTGGTTGTTCTATGATCCAGTTGAGCAGTGGCGTTTGTAGCAGAAGAATATTGCAATGACATCATATTGTTCATATTGCAGAGAAGATAGGGGGAGACAAACCCATAGAGGGAGTCATTCTTCTTCCCATGATTCTAGGAGGAAAGAGTCCTATACTTTAAGAAAGAGCACAGAGGCATAATTTCAGGGGGGGCGATGGTCACAGGGGGAGCATGAGTGATGTATCTTCAGTATTACAAAAGAATGATATTCCTTATTCAAAAAGGGGAGAGATTTTCAACAGAAAATCAAAGGCATTCAGACAGGGGGAGCAGCCCCAATGAGAGTTCAAGCAGGGGGAGCAACCCCAAGGGGAGAATGACCCTTTGACATTGATGTCAAAGGGGGAGAGATAGTCACATTGATGTGATTGATGACTATTGATGTATAGAATGCCTTGTCTACATGTTGACATCAATGATTGGTATTGACACCAATGTTGGTATTTCCATCAACGCCAAAGGGGGAGATTGTTGGATCATGTTGTCATTGATACCAAAGGTTTAATTAATTGATTTCAAGTGATTGATTGATGTCAAGGGATGATTGACTTATTGATGTCAAAGGATTGATTGATTGATTGATTTCAAAGGAACAATGTCTTGTCATAGCATATAATGTAATATGTATTGTCCTTGATGAGAATGGATAGATGAAGATGGATCAATGAGTTGTCATTGATATGATGCATAGATGAAGATGGATCAATGAGTTGTCATTGATACATGATGCTTAGATGAAGATGGATCTATGTAGTTTCATTGGTATATGATGCATTGTTGGATTGATGTAAAGATGATCGATGTGGTTTCATTGGTATATGATGAATTGTTGAATTGATGTAAAGATGATTCATTATTGTCTTATCATGGTTAATAAGGAGTACAAATGGATGAGCTCCAAAGTGGTCCCCTTATGGTGAAATCCCTCATGGGAAGACGCTTTGTGGTTGAGTTATCCTTAAAGTGTGGTTAAGAGAACCCATGCTTATATGTGGACTAATGAGATGAAGATCAATGAATTTGTTAGTGAAACTATCCTAGATGGATAGTGCTTGTCATGCCATTTCCGGTGGTATGTGGAATGTCACATAACTCCTCATGGTTTGAGAGTTATCGCCCTACGAAGATGAAGGACCCTCATATGTAGGCTTGAAGACCCAAAAGGTCAAAGAAGTCAAAGAGCTTGCAAAGAAGAAATTATTATTTAAATGGTAAAGAAAAATGACAAAGTCAAGGAGGAATATTTAAATTGGAGAACTTTCTAATTATGGAAAGTGGTTAACCATAAAATGAGGAAAATAGGTTAAGTGACCTAGAAATAGGTTAAGTGACCTAGAAGTGGGTTAAGTGACCTATAATATGCTTCTAAAGAAGCTACTTGGAGAGTATAAATAAGAGACAAGGGTCTCTTGTGAAAATGTATATCTTATGCATCTCTTGAGCATGTGTTGAAGATCTATTCTGAGAGATAGCAGATCTAGAGGATCTCATGGACGCATCAAAGTTTCGGCAAGACTGAGATCATGACGAAAAAAGTCTCAGAAGTTCATAAACCCTAGTTTGTTAGGTATACGCGGGTTGCAAAGAGCCAAGGCACGTACATACGCGGGTTGAATGAGGACAAGGTGCGTACACTGGATGAAGTCATGAAGACTTGTGGTTGAGTTGATGACAGGCTCTTGAAGACTAAAGCAGGTTTCAGATCTGCATTCTATGGGCTCAGATCTGCCATAAAAATTATGGTATGGTTACATTATTTTCTTGATGGATACTCTTGTTGTTGTATATTGAATGCTTAAGGCATTCTTGGTATGGATGGTGTGATGTGGCTTGTGTTGGTTGATGGAGTGAGTAACACTCTTATGATTCAGGTACTGATATGATTGCTATAGTATATTGGTTTCTTATACATGATGAGTAGCATTCATATTATATGGTTGAGAAGCATGAGTAAGTTGTTGGAGAGCTTGGATGTGTTGTGAGTGGTTATGGGTCAAAATGGACAATGAAAGATAGAAGAGAATGTGATTGAAGGTTGCAGAAGATCTGAATTCATCATGAAGACAAAACCCTAAGTACTCAGATGTGATATGCAGGTTGTAGTACAAACTAGCCGTGTACATATGTGAGTTGTACTATTGGTAGGGTGCCTACATACGCGTGTTGCACTACCGACAGGTCACGTACCTATTGACAGATTGATAGTTGTTGAGGATTTTTTCCTCATCTGAGTTGGTGTTGAGGGTGTAAGTTGATTCTTGCATTATAGAGTTGGTAGTCTTGTAGAGTTGTACTCTATTCAGTTGTTGTTGATAACCCAAGGATTGTAGTATGTAATAAAAATAAAATTGTACATACATCTTGTGTTCCTTTTGTTCATTGTGGTGATGATTTGTTGATGATATATTGTTGATATATGTTGTCGATATATGTTAAAATTTAACTGATTATAAATGACACCAATAAGTAATGAGTAAATGGTGATTGCTAACAAATGATTTATGTGAAGGGGAAGTTTTGGGAAAAAGAGCCCTACACTGTTCACCCCCCCTTCTCAGTGTAGTCAGTGTGTCCAACGATTTAGCCATCCTTTCATCTTTTGTTTTCATTTCCTGCTTCAATTTCTCTATGTCTCCCTTTATCCCTTTGATTTATCCTACCTTCAGGCTAACTTGTGACATAGCCTAGACAAGTCCTTCAGTGCTTGACCTAGCTTCTACAGTAGAAGGTACAACTACAACCATGTTTAGTAGTTATATCTGTCCCTGTGACCAATTCACCTTTTCTTATTCTAGTTGTAATACCTTGGCCTTGTAGTTCAATGCCTCTTGTCAAAATGCTTCCTTTTCCTATTCTAGAGCAACTAGTTMTGTTGTTTGTGGATGCTCTRTGGMAGAAATTTTTAGTTTCTTCTTCAAGCTTTGAATCATCTTGTCCTTTTCATCCAATGAGGATTTCACTCCCTGAGGGCCTTCATATTCTAGCCTCTTGACTTGAGTTTGCCAAGCTCTGTTGGATGCCTTTTCTTGCCTTAACTGCCCTTCCAACTTTATTTCATAAGTTGACATCTTTGAATTCTTTAGACTTAGACCCAAGTAATCCAAATACAGCATATCACTAGTATTCTTATGGAATTTTACTTTGTTTGGGGCACTGATTTTATTTTATTTTATCTTGATCTCAGACACCTTGTCTTCGTCTGCAAATGTTATATTAAAGGTTCTCTTATCTATATCTCTTACTATAAACAGAGAAGACTTGTGCTGAGAAATATTTTCTACTTCAAGGACTAACTCCGTCATTTCACCCATAGCCAAGTTTCCTTTCTCAGCATATTGTTTTGCTAAATCTTCTTTAGATTTATAAGCTGCTCCAAATGCCTTATCAAAGATGTGCTTTTTGCTGCTGAAATTTCTTGAGTTGCCTTCACTTTGGAGCTTGCTTCCTTTCTCAACCTCTATAGTGTTGGTGAAACTCTCCACCATATCCATATTCACTTGTTCTTTAGGCTCTTCCTCATCTAGATCTACTATCTGTGGGGATTGTGTGATCTTCATCTTCTTAGGGACATTTTGTCGATCACTGGTTTCCAGGGCCTCTAAACTGCTTCTCTTGTTGTAAACACTTACTTTGGGGACTTTAACTATCATCTTCTAAGGAGTTTGTTGTGTTTGAGCTTGTTGTAGGGTTCACTCCACTTGTTTTGTTTGAGATGGTTGCAATAYTGCKTCCATATTATCAYAGCCATCTAGATTTGCCAATTTGTCAAAACCCTCAACATGTTCATGCTCATAAGGGGCATGTTTGTTCATCAATCTTCTCTTGGATATGATCTGATGTGGATCATATMTTCTTCYCTGTAGCTGTGCAAATCCAAACTCCTTGAGATTTGTCTGGATCTGAGATAAGCATGATCTAGTCTTGACAATGAAGGGTCCAATGATGAAATGGAATTTGAGGTTGGAGGCTTTGTGCAATTTTAGAAAATGCTCTGTCTCTGATATGATTCTGTGTCTGATGAATTCAAGGGAAAAGACTCTGGGTGTCAAAAAAATAGGCAGAAGTTAGGGGGATTCATGACAACCATAAACCCAGACCACTATTGAATGCATGAACAGTACCCAATCCCCAACCCTTTTTTCTGGATTTGGCTATAAATAGCTCCTCGTGTCATCTAGGACTCTTGGTAGGTTGGTGTTGAAAATCAAGTTGTAAACCCTGGACATAAATTTGTTAATGAAAATGAGCAATGTAATCCTCTTATATTTAGTTGATATGAATGTCGCTTCAGGAAACTCTCTCTTATTTGTTTCCATGAAAATATTCAACAAGTATGTGTAATATCTGAAATGTCTTAGTGATTGAAAATTCACTAGTTGTTTGTGGATATTATCATCTATGAATTGATCGAAGATGACATGGATTGACGGACTAGTCTCTGACTAAAAAAATGCTAACAGAAAACCCAACATGACCTCAACCACATGCTTGTCATTATCTAGACCTAAAATTTGACTCAGTAGGGAACATACCCATTGGACCTCAATAACCATGATACTCACACTCATTGGCAAAGACAGACTTTCATAAAGATGCTTTGGTTTGACAATTGTCTATAATAATAGGTCTTTGACTTCTAATGGACACTCCCTGTAAACCGTAATTATATTTTCTTCCTCG
>JASDQU010688147.1:2032-23244 GCA_032191745.1 Picea mariana
CAGGAGCAGTATGTGAACATCCAAAGGTGCAGTGGCGAAAGTAGATGCCAGTTGAAGATAAGCCACAGATGGATCACATACTAGATAAAAGAGTGAGTAAGAAGACCAGGCGAAAGTAATACTTTGAGTATCTGGTCAAATGGAAGGGTCATCCAGTTGAAGATGCCAGCTGGGAGAACGAAGCAGAGATACAGAAGCATGGACAGACCGTGCACGAGCTCATGGACAGGAGCCCATGCAAATTTTCAAGCGAGGGAGTATGATGAAGGAGCATCGCCAACATCAAGCGAGCCAGCGTGGAGACAAAAGATAGCTGGAAAAGCGCCCAGTACAAATTTAGAAATTACCTTGAAGTTGATGTGCAATCTTAAATGAATCCATTAAGAATAGGCGCACTTGTATAATGTAAATGGACCTTGAGCGATTCGCTCTCGTCCTTAGTAGATAGAAGGCATTTATGAAATTAAATGTAAGATAGATAGAATTAAATTCTAGATTAGACAGTTTTAGAGTGCAGGAGGGAAACAGGATATAGACACCCTCATTGTGTATTGTAACATTAGCAAGCATTATGAGAGCATAGAGGAGAAGCAGAGAGAGCTGTGTAGCAGACTCCATGTACAGAAGTTCTGAATTAATATGAGGAAGCTTTGATTTAGACTCATGGTGTTCATGTATTCTCTGTGTATGCATCTTTGAATGATTATGCTCTTGAATGTTTTACTCTTTTTGTCATGCAATTTCTTTTATGCTAGGTATGAATGATTTCTTGTTGAATGTTTGAAATCTGAGAGAAAAAGGTAATGGAATGAGTTTCAATTGTTTCTCTGTCTGAGCAAGGATTCCTGCAAGGAGTGCAGTCGAATTGTCCACAAGGAGTGCGTTGACGAAGGGTTCAGACAAGGTAGCTTTTGTTCTCATTTATATAGAAGTGCAGTTGGGCACAGGAGCCATGCAAGGAGTGCGCAGGCTGAGGAAAGTCTTAGCGTTGCGAACCTGAGTAAAGTATTGAGAGACTGTTGCTGCAAGTGTGCGCAGAGTCGAAGTATTCAACACTTGGAAGTGTTTGAAAGCCTGCCGCAAGGAGTGCGAGCAAGAAGTTTTCTAAAGGACTTTGGAAGTCTTGGAAAAGCTCAGGAAGGATTTTTTGAAATTTCGAAGGAGTTGAAGGAAAGCAAAGAGACCAAGTCTTGAAAGTTGGAAGGAAGGCGTAGCGACGTCGGACTAGTTCTCAGAGAAAGGACGGACGGTCGGAATTCTCTAAGGAGAAGTCACGAAGTTCCGTGAGTCATTAGATCTCACAGAGGAGCAGGGAAGTTACGGTGAAGTGCTTTGAAAGGTTCTAAGATCAGGAGAGGCAGGGCCGTCAATCTAAGCTATCCAAGGGCCGTTAGATCATTCACGAAATCGCCTATCGTGGTTTCATAGGGGGAATTCCCGTAAACACTGCAACGGTAGTCATGATATCACGAAACACGAAGTCCCGATAGATCGAAAGGAAGGTGTGGGCTGCAGGAGTCAGCGAGGTGGACAGGTGGCACATTATTAATGCAGAGTCAAAATCCGTTGACCACATCAGAGTTTTGTGAGTGGAAGTCCCGTAAACATTGCATTAGGATTCGTGATAAACGCGAAGTCCGAAGTGCCGATAGAGAGAAAGGACCGTTGAAAATTCAATTGCGCGGGTGTATCGGAGTTTCGGCAAATCGGGATTCGGGAGTCGAGGAGGCAAGTTGCTCGACATCACGATCACCGAAATCGCGATAAGGGAAATCCCAAAAAGGAAAGAGAAGGTTCAACGTTGACTATTTCGGGGTTCGGGGATTCGAGAGACCAATGCTTGACCACTAGATTCGCGAAATTGCGAAGTCCGATCTCCCAAGTGCAAAGAGGGGATCCCACGAGGACTTGTTGTGGGTGCAGATTTTCCGAAAGGAAAATAGAAGAACTATTTTAAAGTTCTTCGGGCAGGAGAAAAGGAAATATCTTATGCTGACGTGGACCTTTCGACCTATGGGTTGTGGAGGGAGCATGCGTCGGTGTCAATTTGGCAGTGTAGCATGGGCTTACATTTCTGATGAGAAAAGGAAAGATTTATAGCTTAAAAGTTAGAAGTGTATTTTTGTTGGTTATTCTAAAGTTGTCAAAGGTTACATACTTCTTCAACCTCATTCAAATGAAATTGTTATTCGAAGAGATGTTAAATTTGATGAAAATGTCTTGGTCTGTGAGCCTAATTCAGTGTTTGTGCCTTCTTCGGCCTGTGATCCAGCTTCGGCATATGAGCCATCTTTTGTTCCTACTCTGGTTTCTTCTTCATATGATGATGAAAGTGAGGATGAAAATACACCTCTGCATGCTCACCTTCGTGCAAATGAATCCATTGAACATGAGCGTGCACTAGCACCACCACTTCCTCGATGGGTTCATTCAACATAAGAAGCAGTTAGTGATCTTGCCAATGATCCTTCATATTAGCATAAAAAACGTTCACATTTCTAGCTAGCCTCTTCTATTTAGGATCAAGTTTCAGAGACCCATGATCCAGAGACATTTGCAGAAGCTTCAAGTCATCAATATTGGGATACAACAATGAAATAACAATATTGTTCTTTACTGGAAAACGATACTTGGGATCTTGTACATTTTTCGAAAGGAAGAAAAGCTTTCAAATGTAAATGGGTCCATAGAACTAGGTATGCATCAGATGGAAGTGTTGAAAGGCATAAGGCTTGATTAGTTTCCAAAGGATTCTCTTAAGCTGAAGGCACTGACTATAATGAAACCTTTGACCACGTAGCCAAAATGAATTCCATCATTTGTGTTATTTCCCTTGCTTCCTCACATAAATCGGAGGTCCGTCAAATGGATGTCGAATGTGCCTTCTTGCATGGGGATTTTCAAGAAGAAATATACATGGAACAAACTCCTGGATATGTCCATAATGACTCCAGCTTTTTTTTCTCCTTAAGAAATCTCTTTATGGTCTTAAGAAAGCTTCTCGAGCTTGGTATACCAAAATGGAAAAATTTCTTCTTGATAATCGATTTTGTAGATTCCATTCTGACCCTAATGTTTGTACCAAGAAAGTAGGAATCCGACTCATAATTATTGTTCTTTATGTTGATGAACTTATCCTCACTGGTAATGAACCAAAACTTTTAAACCATCTGAAAACCAGAATTAAGAAGAAATTTGAAATGACCGACTTATGTTATTTGTACTATTTCCTTGGTCTCCAAGTTTTGCAAACCAAGGAAGGAATTTTTATTTCCCAATATAATTATGCTTGTGACCTTCTTCGTCACTTTCACATGGAAGATTCAAAACAAGCCCCTTCTCCCTTCCAGTCTGGAGTCAAACTTGATGCCACCTGTACCTCTCCTGAATTTGATGCCACTTTGTCTCGTCAATTAGTTGGTAGCCTCTTATACTTTAATCATACCCATCCTAATATTTCTTTTGTTGTTGGTCTTATTTCCCGATATATGCAAACACCCCATGAAATCCATTGGAAAGAAGCTAAAAGGATACTTTAGTATGTTTGGGGTTTAATTTAGTTTGGGATACATTACAGTTCAAGAGGGATTCCTTTATTGGTTGGTTTCACTGATTCAGATTGGGCCAATGAACCTGATGATCAAAAGTCTACTACAGGTTATGTTTTCAACCTTGGTTAAGGACCTGTCACTTGGGCCTATAAGAAACAACAAGTTGTTTCTCTTTCTTTAGCAGAATCAGGGTACCAAGTAGTGGTTAATGAAAGTCAAAAATCTGTGTGGCTTCAACAGATGCTTTCATAGTTTGGATTCTAGCCACAACATACGACCACCCTCTAGTGTGACAATCAAAGTTTCATCAATATCGCCAAAGATCCAATTCAACATCAACGCAAAAAACACATCGAGCTACACATGCACTTCATCAAAAATCTCATTCATGATCAAGTTATTGAAGTGTTATTTTTCCTTACAAAAGATCAAGTTGTTGACATATTCACAAAGTCTCTTACAAAAACAATGTTTTCCAAAATTTGATCTATGTTAGGAGTTCAGGAAGTTTTCATTAAGGGCATATAGGCTCTAATGAATCCTTCCTTCTCCTATTGTGTCTCCCTTGTAGATCCTTCAATGTTATCCCAAGTTGTTCTTAAGGGGGGATGTTAGGATATTTAAACACTTAGGAGTTCGTTAAGATCAACTTGGTCTAATGTGTTGTTAGGTAAAAGTGTGTTTATTTAGTATGCATTAGTATACATTTGTAGCTAGGTAATCTGACAATCACGATATGTTCCCAACATATAGTGATCCAACGGTTTATATTCTCCTTGATATTAATGGCTACATTGATCCATGGCCTAACACACGATTGGTCCATGATCTCTATTTAAAGATCATGGAGGATTATTTTCTAACGATCGATTCTGAGAAAATATCTTGTAAATCTCTATGTAATATTTTCATTTTTCATTAATAAATTGCTCCAAGTGGCCATGCTGGTTGGGGCCATGGATGTTTCCCTGTAGGGGTTTTACCATGTCAAAACATTGGTGTGTTGATATTTGATTTGGTTTTTTGAGTGATTACTGAAGGTGTCCATCCTTTATTGGAATATTTGTGTTATCGAACAAGGACTTAGCAGCAAAATCTCAAGTAGAGTTAGTAGAGGATATTGTTTGGAAAAATAAGTCCAAAAAACCCATACATGTGCGACATGAACTCTGGTAGGTTAGGTTGAGAGGAAAACTTCTAGGGAAGACCAAATGGTACTAAGGAGAAGGTGGAGGAAAACTTTCCTCACCTCCAATCAAATCATGTGGGGACCAAAAGCCTCCCTAAATGGGGAGGTATGATTTGTAGAATGGATCATTATATAATTTTCATCTATTTTGGTATTGTATGGGTGGAAACAATTAGAACTATTTGCTTGTAGGGGCCATTTTAGGGGTAGGTCTTGCTTTGGTGATTTGACATCCAGAACCTTTTAGATTCCATTATAGGCCTTAAACGATCATTTTTAGGGTCAAAATTTTTCTAACAAATTTCCCAACCTCTTGACTCTATTCTACACATCATTAGCTTTCTAACAACATCAATATCACCTCAATCAGAGTTAATATGCATAAGTTATACCTCCTACAAGTTGACCTGTCCTATTAACCTCCATGATACTAAGTGGATGTCATGTCAACTCACATTACTCACACATACGAATCTATGTGAACATTCAAGAAGATTCTAGGGAGTTCAAAACCTTAGCATTAATTCTAGGTTGAGGCATGCAAAAATACTAACCCTGACCCTAGTGTTAAATAGTGGGCCACTAGAAAAGGAAGGGGTTCCACTCTCATTGTATTGTTTATTGATCCATAGTTGAATAGAGAATTTAGACATGAGATATTGAAGCATAAATGATGAAGTAAAACATCCTATAGTAGCCATTCATTCCATAGTGTCAATGGCAACTCCATAGTGAGTGCACTTTCTTTGTACTTGCATTTCATAACTGAGAAGAAAATAGCAAAAGCATAGGCTTCACCTTTTAGTTGGATTTTTCCCAAGGTACATCTTGTATTCTTTGTGTGGATAGTATAATATTTACTTAACTTCTTTTATTTCAAATTCAATTTATTTTAGTGCTTCATGCATCAAGCTAGTAATATTAAATTTGAATATAAAGAAAAAAACTATATCAAAGAAAATTTCAAAATATTGTGATATCTATTATGACTGATCATTCTAATAAAATATCCACAATTTACATATCACCTTATTTTGTTGAAGAGTGTATTTTATATCTCCCTATATAAATCACCTCGTTTTATTGAAGAGTGTCTTTTATATCTCCCTCTATATATATATACTCTTTTTTCACTACTTTAGAATATTCAAATAGAAGATGAGTTTGATTTGTGTCACAATGAGAGGTGAGGAGGGTTTTTCTTTTGCCATAGGAGACTCCTTCTCTTTCAATATCTTTTAATACGGTTTCCTAATCATTTTAAGATTTGTTATTGTGTACTAATACTTCTTCAAAATTCTTTTGCATGTTTCTTCCGACATATCAGTAGCAATATGTACATGGATTTATTTTAATTTAAGAACATGTTATCACACTAAGTTGCCTTGGGTCTTTAGCCTTTAGTTTTAATTTTTTCCTAAGCCTTTAGATTTTATTTTTTGATTTATCCCCTTTAAAATGTGTTTTCTTAGGTTCCCTTGATAAATAAAGGTTTAATTCATGGCTTAAATTTTGATCCTCACATGAACTTTTGGCCTAGGTTCATTTTTTCATGACTTGTGTTTTTTATCCCCTCCTTGATTTGACACTAAGTCCCACTCACTCCACGACTAGCTCGACTTGACATGCCACCCTCCTCACTCATGTCTCTGTAGCCTTGCCTTGTTGTGCTTTGTCCCATGTTTACTAGTCAAATCATTATTTGAAAAGGGGCACTGCCAACTCACCAAGAATTTCCGTAGTGCACTCCATGTCTTTCATCTTTCACCACGATTCTTGATTATTGCACTGATGTCATATCTTTCTTGTTTTCAGCACCTTGGTTAGTTAAAAATATGCCTTTGAGGATTCATATTTATGATCTCTACTGACGGTTTTCAAATTTTGAAAAACTCAAATTGTTGCGCTGCACAAACTACCAGTTCGAACCAGATAGCAATGGTGCTACCATATCAGATGTTGAGGTGGATCCTGAGGCCGAATTGCTCGTGATCTTCTCCTAAGATTTCTCTCAAACTCTGAGTTGTCATTATTATCCAGATATTCCATTGTTTTTTCCCCTCTGCATATCATTTTCAAGGAGAAATTATCACTTGGAGTTTTGGTATTCATCTTGCTTGCATAATTCAAGGAGATATTTTCCCTCGCACTTTCCTATCATCCTCATCCACTCAAGCCTGACATCTACTCGTCGTGCTCTCAAACTCTCAGTACCCAAGCAAGTTTCTTTTCCTGCATGTGCAGTGTGCTACTCAGAAACGCTACTGAAACATCATTGCCTCTTCCCCTGCCTCCTCTACCTTTCAATTGGATTGTTTTGACCCAGTTTTTTAAATACTTTACAGTGTATCCCTTCACCATATGATTATTCCTCAGTTTTAATACATGTACATAGTCAAGGGAGGGAAATTTACAGCAATTATTTCCTAAGCTAGTAATCAGTCTAAATTTGGGGAAATTTTCTGGAAAGGGGCAGCCACTCTTCACTATCAGATTCGTTTTGAAGTCTAACTCTTTGTTTCTTAGTCATCACCACTCCATAGCTCTAAATATTTTTATCCTAAACTATGGAGACTCCTAAGAAGAAGAAGTCGCACAAGGGAGGTAATGTGGTTAGAACTGAGTCTGTAGACATGCATCTATTCAAGGTAGAGCCCATGGCTAGAAAAGTTTTTCGAAGGGTGGGCTGCCTCACTTTCTGCCAAAATATGCAAAGGGTTCATCCTGAGGTAACAAGGAAGTTTGCCTTACATTTTGATGTCTTGAAGACCAAGGTAGGAGACCTAGAATTTGAGGTGTCTGAGACCTCTATTTCAACCGCTACAAGGATCCCTATCACTGGTGAGAGTTGGTTTAAATCCATGGCCTTTGATGCAGCTTATGAAAAATACTTCCTTAAGCCTGAATATCAAACTGACAATATTTCCAAAGGGGTGCCAAGAAATCATCTGGTTAGAGAATTTGATAAAATATTGAGGATCATCCAAAGGTACTTCATGTGTGAAGGGAGGTTCAATACACTATACTAGTACCATATAAGGCTTATGATGCATTTTACTGGAAAAACTGAAATGAACATTCCCTTCTATTTGCTAAGGAGCATAGGCAAGATGGCAGACAGGGTTTAATCCAATTCAAAGGTTGTGGATACTAGCATTTTTTATTTTGGGTTGATTAGAATGTTGGTTGTTGAAGAGCTGAGAAAGAAGAATATCTCATGGGAAAAATTAATTACTATTGCTCACATGAAATTGGACATAGAAGCTACTCCTCAATCACAAATAGCAAGTCCTTTTCCATCCACCAGTGCTTCTCAAATAGGTACTAGCAAGAAAAGAAAGAGCAGAGTTCATGTTCAATATCAAGAAGCCATCAAGGAGGTTGCAAGAACTGAGGAGGAGATCTATCATTCTCCACAGAGATACCTTTCACCCCCTCCTACACCAGATTTAGAAGAGGTCCCATCTTCTACTAAAGCTACAGTAAATAAAGGGAGGAAGCTACACTTCTATTCATCTCCTTCAGCAGCTAACACCAAGATCATAAGGCCTTTCACAAGGTCATCATCTCTTAAAGAGGTTGTTGAAGAACAGGTCCTACCAAAGGTCTCCATCCTAAAGAAGAAAGATAAGGGAAAAGGTATTAAGAAGCCTGTTGAGATAGAAGAAGTAATACTTGTGCTACAGAAAAAGAAAGGCATTAAGAAGACTGTTGAGATAGAAGAAGTAATCCATGTGCAACAGGAAGAAGAAGCCATGAAAAAGCCTGTTGAGACTGTTCACATCACTACTCCACCTAGCAGACAGATATTCAAAAGACTGATTAGGAAACTTAGGGATGCTAGGAAGGAGGTGGCTCATTTGAAATCAGAATTCATGTCTGACAAGATTAAGATGAAAGAACTCATGGATGGCTATAGCCACACTCTTGATCTAGCAAGATTTGCAGAAAGAAGAGCTCGGCCTCTTCATAAGCAACTCAAGAACCTCTATAGGAAAAACAGAGACTTTCAATCTCAGAATATAAAGCTCAAAGAAGAACTACAACTATTCCAAGATGAAATGGATCAAAGAAAATTGAATGTATTGGTTGAAGCTGCTATTGAAAAGGAGAAACCGACAGCCAATGAGAGAATAGTTCCAGTGAAGAAGCATGTTACTGCTAAAGGGAATCATATTGTTGTGCCGAAAGGAAGTCTTCCTTCTACAAGGAGTGTCAAGTTAATGAAGTGATTGGTGAAAGGTGAGCTCCATTTTTTAAGATGGCCCCTTTTTGCAAAGATAAATAATTAAGGAAATACTACATCTGCCACCTATACAGTCTATATAGGCTTCTAGTGCTTATTGTTCAGAGTTTTGGGTTTTTGTAAAGAATTAATCTCTTCAACAGTAGTAGCGCATACATTCCATAGCGCTATGGCGCTACAGAATAGTCTATTTTTCATGTTCCATCAGTCTGCTACCTATAACGCGGCTAAATCACCTAAGACTTATGGCGCTACTAACTACCCGAGGGTGCTACCAAATCTGTCAAACGTTGAAGTGTTGGTGCTGCGAATTATGATGGTGCTACCCAATTGCATGCAGACACACAGGCGGGCACCACCGAAATTTTAATAGAGAGTGAATTATACAGGCGGGTGCTACCAAAAGTTTGGTAGAGACACACAGGAAGGCGCTACTGAAATTTTGACAGACGCCGAATTTTGCACAGAAGACACACAGACTTGGCGCTACTCATTCGACTTGTCTATTTTGTATTTTGCGCTACAGAATCACAAGAAATTTGGTAAAGGAGATACAAAACTCACTACTTAGAGTGCTACCAAATGATGCTACCAACAAGTACCAGGAATCAAGGGGAGTCGAATTAGCATCTTTATGAATAACTGATGATGTGGAAAATTGTAGAGATAGCAGCTGGCAACATGATGACAGTTACATGCCCCCTGAAGGACATTTGGAAAGCAAGGAGTTGCACATGAAAAGAAGATCAAGTCAGTTCAAATATTGGTTGGATCAGTGACCAACATTTTCCCCTTTTATAGCACATTAGTTAGTTTAAGTTGTTAGATGTAATAACTACTTGGAGATTTTCATGGGAAGGAGGCCAGCTTGTACCTTCCATTGTTGCCTCCCCTTTTGTTATAAATATATAGTCTAAATGCTTTAGTAGGTTTCAATGGTTGAGCTAGGCTCCCTTTTGCTGTAATATTTTGATGAAGTTACTGTGAACTGGTTTTGTACTTGATTTGAGATATCTTGGTTAATAGAAATCAGCTTTCTTATTCCATCCTATTTGCCTCTGATGAAGAAGTATTCATTCTTGAATGATTCACATGGATTGTTGTGGTGATATTATGATGAATGTTTGATTATAACATTATTATGATGTTTCTTTAGTGTCCTTAAACTTTGAACTCAAGAAGATCTTGTGTTAGAGTCTTTCTTCCTTAGGTTGCTTGCAAACCTGATGTTTATAGAAACCTTTACATTCTTCTCACCAAAGTCTTCCCTCTGTTCACCTTTACTCCCACTTATTGATTGAAATTAATCAAGACCTCGATTTCCCATGCATGCTAGCCTAGATTTTTGAGTTAGAACATTATCATATTGAGTCTTATCCATTTGACCCCTTAAAAATTCATTTACATTTGCACATAACCTTATGGGTACTGGGCTTACCTTCCCTGCAATCTTGAGGGTGATTCCTAGTGCTAACATAACACTATTTCACTTTAATCATTATCCATGTTAATGTCACTTCTATTTTTTAATGCACTTCAAGTTTAACCACATATGCTTGGTTTATGCAACCATTTTTAATGTTCAAAATTTAAGAAAGAAACATGTTTCTTATTTGTCACTTCCATTTATGCACACTTAGAAATAATGGAGAATTAGTCGCGATGATTAATTAAGTTTAGCTCCAACTGTTTTAAATTGGTTCAAACCGATTGTCATCATATATTTATATCTTGTAATTATCATTGATTAATTTGAACGAAGCTTAGCTTTTCTTCCTCGATCTCCAGGTGCTGTGGAGTCGGTTTTCATTCTTCATTTATTAAGTTGGTATCAAAGCCCTGCAATCCGAGAAACCACGCTCGAGGAGAGATTGTGTCTGAGGAGGATTCGAGCCATCACGTCTGAGGTGGTGGATTCGAGCCATCGCTGCTGAGGAGGATCTTTCATTAGTGGTCTACGGGATCGCTCATATCGTGAGGAGGCAGGATCAATGTCGGAGTAGACATTCACCATAGATCACAGCTGAAGGAGAGATATTTTTGCATGGAGAATATGCGTGTGGCATGGAGAACCTGCTATTGATGGCTCATTCTAGAGAGGTGAGCGACCTGCTTCAAATTCTGTGGAGAGGCTACGCGACTTGCCTCACTGCTTCAAAGTCTTTTGAATGCTGGATCGTTGGTAGTCCCCCGGGAGAGGAGGAAGTTTTTTGCATTGGTTGCTTCGAGGGAGGATTGTTGGCAGGATCAGAACACGAGTTGTTGCTCGGAGGCCCGTTTGACGCACATTAATTGGATTATATAAGAGGACTATTGATTTAAATTGTGATCTGAGCAGTGATCGCAGGGATCGTTGTCTATATCTGAGCTCGATGTAATCAGAAAAAATCAGATCACTGTATAACCTGAAAAATAACCTAAAATCAGGATCATTGTTGAACAAATCAGAACAAATTAGATCATTGTATTTGTAAAACACGTCTTGGGCTCATACCGTGAATCCATAATCGAGAGGAATTTTTCAGTAATGCATCCAGGGGTCTGGTGCGGTCCATCAAACTTTTGTATATGATGTGTATATGAAGGTTATACAAAGTGATCTAATTTTTTCTGAATCGGGATCACTGCTGATCGTTGGTTATTTTTATCGTTGATATCGGTAATTTGGTGATTTGAGTTTGTGTAATTTGGTGATTAAAGCGATAAGAAATAAAAATGAGATAGCTTTCTCAACGAAGTTTGCAAGGATGGAGAATTCGCTGGCAGAAACCTACCTCAACGAAGCCAACAAGTTAGATGGCTTGAATTTCATCAATTGGAAATTCAAAATTCAAATCTTGATGGAAGGTTGTGGCGTATGGACGATAGTGAAAGGAGATGAAGTGCAACCCGATGCGACAATGACAAAAATCCTAGATTGGGATAAGCGGGAGAACAAAGCCAAGGTATTGTTGAGAATGTTTATTAAATATAGCATAATTCTGCGCATTAGAGATTCTAAGACTTCCAGATCACATTCTTTTCCTAAAGAGTAAATTGCTAAGTATTAAAATGAATATAAATGAGTCTGTTAGTATTTTTCTTGGGAGAATTAAAGACATGAAAGATAAATTGGGAGATATAGGAGAAAAAGTGTCAAACATTGATTTTGTCACAATTGACCTAAATGGAATGCTAGAGGACTATCAAATGTTTATAACAAGCCTTGCAGCGAGAGAGAAAGCTCCTACTTTTGAGGAACTTACAGGTATATTGTTGGAAGAGGAAGAGAGGCACATGAATTTGAAGCCTTAGAATACAGACTTAGCACTATGGACAAAGAAGAGATTCCCTAAAGGGAAACCAGGAGAAGGAGGCAGAGGAGGAAGTTCATTTCAAAGGAAGTCATTTCCAAAGCCAAATCAAGGTATGACATCGAATAGAAATGAACCTAAGTGCTTCTATTGTGGTAGGAATGGGCATCTTGCCAGAGAATGTTATAAGAAGAAAAATGGCGATGAGGCTAGGCATAAAAATAGAAAACATTCAAGACATTTTGCAGAATAAAACCCAAATATTGATCCAAAATATCTCAAATTGTTTGTGTCTAATGTTGCGTTGTCTGTTGAAACTGATGATTTTGATGCATGGTTTGTTGATTCTGGAGCTTCAATTCACATGACATGTAACAAGAATTGGTATATAAACTTTAAAGAAACACATAATGGTGCCCATATTTATCTTGGAGATGATCACTCTTATCAAATCAAGGGATATGGAGATATTCCAGTAACTCTTCCGAATGGTACTTTCAAACACATTCACAATGTTGTGTATGTCCCTGAGATAAAGAAAAACTTGATTTTTGTGTCTACCATTACAGATCAGAATTTGAAGTTCGAATTCTTCAAGACACATTGTATAGTGAAGGACTTGCAGGATCATTACAAAATTGTTGCCTCGAGAGTCAGATTTGGAGGTCTATACAAACTTGATGTCACCAGCAATAATCATCAAACATTGACTTCTGCAAATATGCCTACATAAACTCTTTGGCACCAAAGGTAATGTAACATTAATTATCATCATTTGTTGTTATTACAAAAACAAATTGTGGTTGAAGGACTCCCTATGTTGAAGAATGAAAATGTTGCTTGTGAAGGTTGTGCATTAGGAAAGATGCACAGAGATGAATTCCCCTCTAATCCTGATAGGAAAAAAAGAGATCTATTAGAACTTGTGCACACTGATGTTTGTGGACCAATGTAGACAAGGTCGTTAGGAGGTGCTTATTATTTTTTGTTATTTATTGATGACTACACAAGATACACATGGGTTTATTCCTTAGGAAAAAGAGTGATGTTTTTTAATACTTCAAGGAATTTAAAAACATGGTGGAGAAGAAAACAGGAAAATCCATCAAAATATTTCACTCGGATCAAGGGGGAGAGTACGGATTGGGGAACTTCATCAAGTATTGCAAAGATCATGGAATAGTATAGCAATTTGCAGTACCTCACACTCCACAACAGAACAAAGTTGCAGAAAGGAAAAACAGAACTCTAGTGGAGTGTGAACGAAGTATGATTAAAAGTAAGAATCTCTCAAATGATTTTTGGGCTGAGGCCATTAGCACTGTTGTTTATTTAAAGAATAGAAGTCCAACAAGATGTCTTGATCATAAAATTCATTTCGAGGCCTTGTATGATTCTAAACCAACAGTTATTAATTTGAGGATATTTGGGTGTAAGGATTTTGCACATATTCCAAAGGAGAACAAGAATAAGCTTGATGCTAAAGCCATTAAATGTATTTTTATAGGGTACTGTTCAAAATTGAAAGCATACAAATTGTTTGATCCAACTACTCACAAAGTGTTTGTAAGTAGAGATACAATTTTCCATGAACAAGCAGAAGGAAACAATGAACACAACAGTCATGGAGGATGGCATGTACTTCTTGAAGATGGGGAGGTCAAAGAAGAGAAGAAACAATAGGAAAAGGCACCCAATGACATGGATACATCTAGCAATGACGAAGAATCTTCACAAAATGGAGAAGAAGTCACCAGCGAATTGAGAGTATCTTCACGACAGGTTCATCCACCTGAAAAGTATAAAGATTATGCCCTGATGAGTAATATTTCAAATATCATAAAACCCATGAATTTTAATGAAGCTAATGAACATGAAGAGTGGAGAAAAGCAATGGAGGAAGAATATAACTCTATAATGAAAAACAAAACTTGGGAATTGACTGAATTGCCTAAAGATAAAAATCCCATAGGATGTAAATGGATATACAAACCTAAATTCAAAGGAGATGGTAATATAGATAAATATTAAGACAGAATGGTGGAAAAAGGGTATTCACAGAAAGAGGGCATTGATTATGCAGAAACATTTGCACCAGTAGCTAAATGAAACACTATAAGAATGTTAATTGAACTAGCTACAAAATACCATTAGAAGCTTCACCAATTAGATGTAAAATCTGTTTTTCTGAATGGTGAGTTAAAGGAGGAGGTTTACCTTACTCGACCAGAGAGGTTTGTGAAAAGTGGTTAGGAACATTTAGTGTGTAAATTGAACAAAGCATTGTATGGACTGAAACAAGCACCTAGGTCATGGTATGAGAAGATAGATTCCTTCTTTCTTCAACAGGATTTTATGAGGAGCAAAAGTGATCTAAATCTGTATATCAAGTTTGATGAAAAGGGGCATGTTGTATTCATTTCCTTATATGTTGATGATTTAATTATGACAAGAAATTCAAAAAAAAATGATTAGTGGAATTAAGAAGCAGATGTCACCGGTATTTGAAATGAAAGATCTTGGTGAGTTACATTACTGCCTAGGTCTTGAAGTTTGAAGAAATGTTGGTCAAAATTTTGTGTCTCAAGGTAAATATGGCAGAGAAGTACTTAAGAAGTTTAAAATGGATCAGTGTAAAGTTTCTTATGTTCCAATGCAGCAGAACATGAAACTTTACTGCGATGATGGTTCGAAGGAGGTAAATGATACAATGTATAGACAGATGGTGGGAAGCTTGAACTATGTCACTACAACCAAACCTGACATAGCATACTGTGTTAGTGTGTTAAGTCAATTTATGGCTAAACCTCTAGAAATCCATTGGAATGCAGCAAAAGGGGTACTCAGGTATCTCAAAGGCACAATTGATTATGGTATTAAATATACTGATTCATTCGATGTTGAGCTGACAAGTTACTCAAATTCAGACTGGACTGGCAATCTGGATGATCAGAGATCTACTACAGGTTATGCCTTTGGCATTGGATCTGTGATTGTTTCATGGAGCAGTAAGAAGCAACATATTGTATCTCTGTCATCCACTGAGGCAGAATATAAAGCATTGTGTGCAACAACTTGTGGAGTTGTTTGGTTGAGAAGACTACTTCAAGATGTTGGAGAAGAACAAAGGAAAGCTACAATAATCAAATGTGATAACTAGAGCTCATTCAATTTGGCAAATAATCCAGTTTATCATTCAAGGACAAAGCATGTTGATACTCAGTTCCATTTTGTTCGAGAAAAGATGTGTTGCTAATATTTTCACTAAGCCTCCTGGAAAGATAAAATTTGAACTCTTTAGAGAGATGTTAGGTGTGGATGTCAATTCTTTCTCCATTAAAAGAGAGACTTAAAAATAATGAAGAATTAGTTGTGGTAATTAATTGACTTTAGTTCCAATTGTTTCCAATCATTTTAAACTGGTTCAATTGTCATCATATATTTATATCATGTAATTATCATTGATTAATTTGAACTAAGCTTGAATTATGATGTGGAGTCTGTTTTCATTCTTCGTTTATTAAATTGCACTTCAAGTTTAATCGCATATGCTTGGTTTATACAAACAAGCTTAATGTTCAAATTTAATAGAAAAAAAATAAAAAATAAATAAATAAATAAATAAAAAACATCTCTAAATGCTTTAATAAAAGATTACTGAAATTATTTGTCACACATAACATATTTTTTAAAGATTAGATTTAATTTTTCCAAGTTTTTTTAATTAGAAGACACTGTAAGAATTTCAAATGTCCGTGGTTTGTGTAATAAGGTGTGAAAGATAAACACCCCCAGATTAAGATTCTTTACGGGTGTGTTTCGAGATGTCTCGATCCTTATTAAATTATATTTATTAAATTATATTTTTGTTTGGTAAATGTACAATGTGATTTTCTATTTTAAGTTTGTTTTCTTCATCTTCTTCATGCATATTTGTGGTTTTGAGATTTCTAGATTCTTATTAAATTATTCTTTTTAAAAATAAAATGAAATATACAATGTGAGTTTTTATTTCAAGTATTTTTTTTATCTTTTTCATATATATTTGTGATTAAATATTAATTACAAAACATTCAATTCAAATTATAAGTAAAAACAATTTAAAGTATCTTAAAATTAACCAAAACTCCTACAATCAAAATTCTATGAATAAAGTTCCCATTACCTATGTAAAACTTTAACTTCCAACATAATTTCCATTTCCACCTCATTTAAGACCAAATTTGAAAAACAAAAAAAAACTAAGACTTTGTTTATCCCACTCTTCACAATTGCTTCACAAGAAGTGCCCTCCGATGACGGATCATACCTCACCCAATTTACCTTCACTAGATCTTGAAACTCTACACTTCCTTCATTGTGTGACCCCGCACGTGGTTAATGCTTTCAGCCTCTTGTTTATCTTTAATGATTATCCTGTTTTCCTCACGTTTATATTTATGTGCGTTTATTTATTTAAAACACTGACAGGGTGGGCATGCCATGGTCAGGATGTCAGAGCAGACACTTGTCGTTCATTTTATATTAAAAAAGAACGGTTCTGATTGTCTTTTCCCGTTTAAGATTATTTTAAAGTTAATCTATTTTTCTAACAAGCACGTGATAATCCTTTCTGACAAGCATGGGATTATCCAATCGAGGTTTGTCTATATCAGTGGGGACTGGGGTCCTAAAGGTAACCCGCTCTGTTTAAAATCAATAAGCTGTGATTATGATGAAAAGACATGCGCTATTTACAATATGACACCCACATGCGAATATCTCGACTTCTTCCCTGTGAAAAGTATAATCTATGAAGCAGATTCCTGAATCCTTCTCGATCTACAGTAAAGTATGCACATCAAGTCAGAAGTACGCATTTGACTGTATTATCAATGGCAGGCGTGTTGGACTATTGACACGATCTATTACTGCATTTAATGCGAATAGCCGTAGGTATCTAAGTTCATTTAATGCTAATAACAGCACGTTCAAGATAAGGCTGTTTGTGGGTTCCATGACTCTGAAAAATGACCCCTCGCTCTGAATCTTTCTCCTATAAATCTACCTCGGCAATCAGAGCTCTCAGTTATCTGAAAAGCCCAGCAATTTCGTTCAATTCAATCCGGTAAGTCTCCTATATTGCCATTGCATTATGAAATAATTTTGTGTGCAATGGACTTAATTTTCTGCTAGATGATTCATTAGCGAGCTAAATGACTCTAACCTTAATTCTCTTTGGCTTTGGCTAAATGGGGAACTTGACTTAGCTAAGAGTTACAAAAGAAACTTTGTGATCTAGAATTTGTTTGGTACTAAGCTTAGTTTTCAAGATTTAATAATTTGCAATGGTCTAAAGAAGTGGCCAAATTCTAACAAGATGACTTGTATCCATGGAGTGGGGAGCTATGTAATATTAGATATCCACATATACAACCAAATAGTAAACTTTGATCTTTTAGATGACCACAATCCTCACTCAAATCATAGATCTCTATCTGTAACTCTTAACTCTGTCGTGTACAAAAGGTCTCTTCAGGAGCACTAAGACAACCAAACGCACTTACACAACATTATTGAAGCTAACTATCAAAATTTTACAACAACCCTCTCTACTTCAATTAACAATTTCTMTWTTCAGGTGCTACCTAAAAMCAAAAAACGGTACAACTAACCCTTGGTATGATAATGAAAAATTGTGAGAAAATCCATTAGGGATGCTTCCAATGCATCTTTAAAATCCAATAAGATAAATAGATACAAAACCTTAATATATATATATATATATATATATATATATATATATATACATATTATTTTGCACCTATTTAAGATTGATCCTAATAAATTTTGGAGGAAAACTCTAACTTGTAATAACATCTTCGACGACATGCCAAACATATCTACAAATGATGAAGTGTTTTCTATAGAAGACATTAAGTTTTAGGTTAAGTGGCTCTCAAAAGGAAAAACTAAGGACATCGAAGGCTAGCAAGTTGAAATATTGAAAATTGGAGGACGTATCCTCCACCTATCTTCATCCCTCACATACATAAGCTCTTCAATTTAGCTATCGAGCAATGCTTCCCAAAACCTTGGACTCAAAGCCTCATTGTACCTATTTTTTGTTACATTTTGACCACACCTCAAGTATGGTCTATCTCTTTGAAATATATACACAAATTTCACTATTTGAACTGTAAGCATAAACACACTGAAATTCCTAACCATTTAGTACAACAAAAAATCAAAACTAGCAATTAGATCATACACAAGTACACATGAACTTCAAGCCCAAATCCTTGTTCTTAAACTAGAACACGTGGGCTCTTGTACCAAGGAAAATGGCCCATTTCACTTACAATAGAAAATGTCAAATAATTACAAATTCACCATAGAAACCTTCATTGGTTTCTATGCCCAAACATGGTCTTCAAAAATGTTGTTGTTACAGCTCTAAGTACACTGTTGTAACAACCTTCAAGGCTGCCCTTAAGTTGCCCCACAGACCCAGTGATATCAACCTTCTTGCTACCTTAATACTTGTTGTTTTCATTACTATAACAACCCATAGAACTTGTTGTTATACTGGTTGTTACATCCCTCAACTCTGCCATTGGTCTTGTTGTCTTTGACCTCTAGAATAGCCCTCAAAGTGTCCTTAAGTTTGTTACTGTTCCAACCCTCCTTCAACTCTCAATTTTTTTTGTCTCTATGGTTGTTGTTACCTATGTAACAGTCTTCAAGGCTGTTGTTGTTACCCTTGTAACATCCCTCAATTATACTATTGTTACTCCTGTAACAACCCTCAAATCAACTTTTGTAACCCATGTAACAACCCTTGTTTGCTACTAAATCTTATGGACTATGGTTGTCCTTAAAAAACCTCATCAAACTGCTATTAGGCCACTCATGTAGCCTAGGTCGAACTCTCCAACCACCTCTCCTTTGAAAGTTGAGCAACCTAGACCCCAGTTGCAGCCCTCTCCTAGGTTGGTCAAGCCTCGACCCTAGGCCTATGGCTAGATCTCTTTTCTTTTTCGAGGTTGTCTTTGTTTTCTATAGGTCCTCCAACAACCAGCTACTTCCCTCCTTGGATGGTTCGAGCCTCTTCCTCAACAGAACATGCCTAGAACAAGATAAATACAACAAAAAATAAGTCCTTACAACCTCCTTCATGGTTGGACTAAGGTCACCACACTTGGACTGAAATATCCAAGCTCTCTCATCCTTATCACTCCACACAAGAATGTCACAATGACATCATTCTTATTTATATAATTCTAGGGGTTAACTTGAGAAGCCCCTTCACAAAATCAACATCAAATTAGGTACACATGTGTGTGTGAAGCCCCATCACAAACCCACAAATCCCATCACCAAGACCCCAAGCCTCCATCTCCAACCCAAGGGGGTTTTCACCTCAATGAAAATCCAATTGAGTGTCAACGACGATTTCCATGTGCATAAACCTAGGCCACGTGAGAATACCTACCTGAAGCTACATAAATAAACACCCCCTCTTAGCGAGGGAGGTATTCTCGCCCACTCTAATATCTCTTGGATGTACCCCAGTCTCCCACACTACAAGTGGCTCTAAAGAGGGAGGTATTCCCGCCTACTCCAATATCTCCTGGAAGTACCCTAGTCTCCCACACTGCAAGTGGCTCTACCTCCCACATTGGATCCACTACCACAATTTCTCTCCAATCCACCTTATTTTTTTCTCCCTCTGTCACTGAGGCAAGTCCTAATATTTGTCATGATCCCTCCATGTAAGACACCCTTATCTTAGAATCCTCCCACTCCTAAACATCCTTCCTGGCCATATAATCTCATGACACCCTCTTGACAGTATTAGAAGATGCATCTCTCCCATATGGACCTGAAGGTTGGATCCCACTAAATGACTCACTCTCCCTTTGAACATCTTGACTCCCTATGAATTCGGACTCCCTTTGAGCCTCTTGAATCCCTCTCAACTTAGATTCCCTCTGAATCCACTGACTCCCTCTAAAGTCAGACTCTCTCTGAATCAACTAACTCCCTCTGAAGTCGAACTCCCTCTAAGATCAAGATACCTCTAAGTCTTCTCAACCTTCGAAGATACCTACTCCTTGTCCACTTTCATGGCTTGCATAGGTTGGCCCTTCGTCCTATACACTTTACCCTCTCTAAATCCAAGACCATTGTTGTTCCCGGGATAGACCCTCTGGGCATCCAATAACACTTTTCCATCTCAGAACAACACTACATAGCCCTACTTCTAAGGCTAAGAACACACTCCTAGAACCCATAGTACATTTTCCACCACAACACATCCCCTGACTCCATCCGGAATACCACTGCTCCAAATCCCTGTACTACATGCATGGTCCTCATACCAAACTCCTTGTACATAAATGAGTCAGACACTATGAATCTCTCAAACAAATCATGTTCCCTTTTCATGTGTCGATGGCTCCCACTGTATAAGAACCATGTAATCCTCCAAGGAAATCATCCTATTTACCCAAGTCAAGATATTCCAATGAACTTATGTCCAAGTACATTGTCCAAGTCACAATATTTTATGTTTCTATGCACATGTTGCAACTAAACCTATGTCCTATCTTTGAACAGTCTTTAGCTGCGAATGGACACTCAGTATATTCCACTCTAGACCTTTTCAACTCATATCTGGAAGTGTCCTCATCCTCCTAGGTCAACTACCTCATACATTGTCATACATCGACAATGTGAAACTCTCCAGCCCGATGAAGACTTTATCTCGTCAAACTGCCAAATATTCGAAGCTATCCTCAGTATAGTTCTCTCTCTGAACCTATGTCCTCTCTTTGAACAATCTTGAGTTGTAGATGGACACTCAGTATATTCCACTCTAAACCTCTGCAACTTATCTCTACAAGTGTCCTCATCCTCCTGGGTCAAATACCTCATACGTTGTCATACCT
>JASDQU010688147.1:58198-72963 GCA_032191745.1 Picea mariana
GTTTTATTTGTTGTAAAGCTATGGACCATGAATTTTTAGATTGCCCTAGAATGATTGCTAAACTTAAAAGAATAAATATGAGACAAAAAGACCATGAGAAAGGTCAAGACACTAAGACCATGACAGAACCCCAGAAAGAATTAGAGGATGTATTGCTACAAATGAAAGAAACCATGAATGACCACCGAGATATCAACTTATGAGAGATCTTCAAAGAAAAAGAGTGCATAGAAGCAAGAATATGAGACTTCGACATTGACTGTGTTCTAGATGAAGAAACATAGGTGAATATTATGATAGAAAGAACTTGTGAAACTTTAGGAAAGCCTGTTATGATTCCTTCATTGGGAGGAATAGGATTATTTAGAGGAAAGTTGATAACCCTATGTGGAAGACTTACCCAGATATCTATGAGTGCTCATGGAACTTCGACAGAGGAAGAGTTTGTGGTTGTTAAATTTATATAGAAAAATGCCCCATTTCTATATTACTAGGAAAACCTTGGATTGAAAGGGATTAGGCCAAAATAAAAGAAGAAGAAGTCTTAGAGAAGAAGAAGAAATAATTGAAATATTTCATGACTAGGAGGATCGCACACTTGATTGAAGAACAGGAGAACAGATCGAAGCTATTTAGAAACAGAAACTTGGATGTCAAAGTTGAAAGAACACAAGAAGACTCACAGAAGACTGAAGCACCTACCCCAGATAGAGAAGAAGTATTGCCCTTGAATCCTAGGAAAGAATCTCAACAATGCAAAGTTTTTATGCCAAGAGGAGATAAGAATCAGAATGGAAAGAGGAATACCGAGACCAAGCTCACTAGAAAGAAGGCTAGAAAACTAAGCTAGAAGAGATCAAAGATCGAAAAGTTACAAAAGGTTCTAGAGGGAACTTTGCAGAAGGAAAATTTGCAAAATTGAAAATTCGTCAGGATAGCATAACAACGCCACATGGCACTCCGCCATGGTGAAGCAATATAGCCATTAGAAATAGTATAACTGTTAGACTGGAGCCCCAAATGGGTAGAACAACATTTATGGTCAGAAAGCTTGCCATCAGACCGTTGGGACCGCACCGTAACAGAAAGAACTGAATTAATGATCCCTTGAGTACAACAATCCCTTCAGTCCAGTCACACAGTGTCCACTGCACCCCTGCCTTCAGAAGAACCATAGTTTGGAGATCAGCCAGCCCAACTCCACCGACTAGCTGATGCGACCGAAGCTCACCTTCGTCGCGCACAGGAAAAAACAGAACAAACCACCCAAGCCTTGAAGCAAGTACATGAAGTAGTCATAGAACAACGTCGATTTGCGGAGAAGGATAAGATTTCTCTCCAGACAAATTTTGAAGAGGAGAAAGAACATATTCAACAAGAAAAAGAACAGTTGCTCGCGGAACAACTCGAAGTGAAAGAAGCAGTCAACAGAGCACTTCGCTCTATGACAGGCTTAGAGGAAAAGGCAGAAGACTGAGTCGATCATCAAGTAGAGAAGCTCACAGAAGCTATCCAGTAGCTACAATAAAGAATACCAGACTTAGAGCTCCACACAGTGCCCAACACCCCATAGGATGTGAGGGATCAAAGAGATGCAACTGCTCAAAGCACAGTTAAGAGAATAAAGGCCCTTGCCATGGAATGTAAACAACTAAGTGAGCACATTTACTAGACTTATGAGTGACTCACTGAGAATCCAGAACTGAAGGCACTGGAGTCACAGCTCTAGGAGGTGAAGCAGCAAGAAAAAACAATACAAGCATAGTTGATGCCCCTATCAGTTGTTGAAAGGATGAAGTTATCCCAAGAGCAACACACTGCTCAACATAAGGTCCACACCATTCAGAGCAGAGTCATGGAAGTGACTCAGAGGCTCCAACCTATACAGGATGAGGCTTGCCAACTGTTCTCAGAGATCAAAGGCCGAGGAGAAGAACTGGAGCAAGTCACCACTGCAGCTGAACAACGCTTAGAGGGACCTATCAACGAATCTATTATCCAAGAGTTCACTGAGAAGGAGGCCATGGCACAACAACAAGTCGAAGCAGCTCGAGCCAAGATTGAGGCTTTTGAGGTAGAATTACCCAGATCAGAGTGACTTGGGATGAGTCACACATGAGTGTTGGGGGCTTGTTGGCTCTTGACCAAGTTTTGAGGATACTTGGTCATGCTTGACCTATTTTTGGGACTTCAACAGGCTGTCGAAGGTGGAGTGCAAGACGAAGCAGAGATCGCAGGATCTCGACCCCTTTTTAGGGCCTTTTTGTGTTTTGGGATTATGTAATGGGTATGGGGAAGTCGGCCCATGGGTTTACCCATGCTTAGGACTATTTTTTAATGTATAAATAAAATTATAGGCAATGCAAGAAGTAGTGAATAGTGACTAGTAGTGACTAGTCAGTTGCAAGTGTGCTAAGTGCTAAGTGGTAATTGCTTTGTGCATACTGTGTGAGGCTTGCAGAGATAAGTGCAAGTGATTGTAAGAGACTGTGGAAGGATTTGTGCTATAACTCAAGGAAGGAGGATCTAGCGAGGTGCGCAGATCTCTTGTCCTCTGCAGATTTGATTTTGAGGCTTTGTGCATGTAAGAAGACTGATCGAAGCTAATAAAGAAGGCGAAGAGTTGGTGGACGTAGCCCCAGGGTGGGGTGAACCACGTATATCCTGTGTTGCAAATGCTTTGTTCTTTTTGGATGTTCTTTTGTTCATGTGATTCAATTCTTAGTGCGATGTTAGATGATAGATGAATCTGATATGATAGCTTAGTGCTGAATAATGTGAATGAATGCTAGATCTGATCTCTATTGGTATGCTTAGTGCTTGAATCTATTGGATCTATGTGAATTCTACATTGATCTATTGTTAGGGTTTAGCTGTGCTGTAAAATAAGACTGAATATTGATGAATCATAATTGCTAAGTTCTTTGTTAAGGTGTTACAATCATAGATTTGTGTCCCAGCTAAGGTTGCAGACATCTGAGTCCTGCAACCACCCTTGCCTCTACCTCGGGTGAGACTTCATCCCCTTCGCAGGTGTTGCCGAAAGGGCCGGTAGTTAGGGTTTTATTGGTGCGATGTTGTAGCGATGAACCTTGGGTCTGCCCCTGTGCCAACACTAGACTCAAGAAGTGAAGTGAAATGTCTTAAACAATCTCAGTTTTGGAAGTTCTTATCCTTGCATTTTTGAAGATTTTGGGGAAGTATAATGCCTATGACTGAGTTTTTCACTCATACACCACATTATGAGGTTTCTACATGCATACCTAACTCTGGAGGAATTTTTTGGGTGTTTTGGGGCTTAAAATAGACTAATTGGGCAACTACAGGACAGTTCACAGCACCTGGCGCTGCGAACTAGTTTATACAATCAAATGCTATAAACTCTGCTACAAACTAGCTGATACAGTCAATGCTATAGGATACGTTGTGAACTCATATTTTGATGGTTTCAAGAGGATCAATGATCACCAGATGGATAGGTAAGCATGGTACAACTTTTTGGAGGTCAGGTTAAAGTTGGAGGATACCTGGAAACAAAAGGAATGCGCTCAAAGGACACCTCATTATGAAAGATTAAGATGTTACGATAGTTTCCAACATTAGCCTTTTTTATAGCAGTTTGTTATTTCAAGTTTGTACAGGTGTAATTACCTCATTTTAAGATGGAATAATCCTATGTTAGAGGATGAAACTCACATTTTATGATATTTTTCCCTATCTAGGCTATAAAAGAAGCATTARAAGACATTTGGAGGGTTCGAWTGGTTGATGTAAAAGACTCTTTTGGTGATATTAATGTAACAAAGCCTACTCTGGTTTGATGTATCAAACTTGATGAAATTTTGTTTAATGGAAGTCAATTTTCTCTCTTGCCATCTTATCTTTCTCTCACTCTGAAATTTTGATGTCATTGAATGATTCAAATGATGTTTTGTAGATGTATTACAATGAAGTTTTGACTCTGATGTTGTTATAACTTTCTCAGAGTGTTTTTCTTGGATTTAAGAAGTTCTTGTATATAAATATTTTCTCTCCTTTGTCTACTGGTAAATCCCGATGCTAGTAGAAGACTCACTTCATTTTTATTACTAAGTCTTCCTTCTATCCACACTAATCCTCAAAACCTCGATCTAAGTTAAATAAGACCTCTTTTGTTGATTCATTTCATCTAGAATTTCCTGTGTTTTGACATTGTTGAACTAAGTTTTATCCATTTGACACCACATTTTAAGACTTATCTCATAAACCTATTGATGGGTACTGATCTTGTACTTTAGAAGTCAAAGTGCAAGTTTCAATGATAACACAATAGATACACACCCATTCAATGGTGTGTACAAGTCGAAGATGGTGGTTGAGAAACATGTCAATAGAAAGAGAAAAATAAAGGTTCAAAATACAATTCTTCATCGCACTGGCCTCTTAAAATTAGAGGATGTTGACATACTTGTTTATGACTTCAATTTGATAAACATAGGAACTCTTCACTCCATGACCACAAATATTATCAAGAGTTTGCTTCCATAAGAAATAATTGCAAGATGGGATTCTGTTGAACCTAGTCATAGATCTAAAAGGGTTTTGACATCTGAAATGTTGGGCATGTATGTAGACTTTGATGGTGCATTCATTAATAATAGAGAAGAGTATGGATCACCTAAATCTTCATCCAATCATTTATCTAAAGACAATGTAGATTCTGATGATATTTAATAATCCATGAGTCAATTTTAATAAGTGTATGAAACATTTTAAGTGTTTTTTGTCCATATGATGTTTGTATGGTAACTATAAATGGGTGTTCTAACTTACATATGATCTTACATGAAGTTATGATTCATTTCTATGTTTTATGAATTATATGTTTTGATTATAGAGAATATAACACAATTTCTTATTTCATGTGTTTTGAATATGGACAATGTAACAACACTTTTAAGAAATAATTAATGTTTCATTCAATGTAATTTGTATTGACTTTTTGTATTCAAAGTAAAAAAATATTTGGAAGAAATGTTGAATTTTTTAATTAGAGGGTGATATTTTCATGGCATTATGTATTATCTTGTGCTTGGAGTGATAAAATAACCTTTAAAAAGTAAACATTTAAGGGTTGATTTGATTTTTTTTATAGTAGTGATTATTTCTTACACCACTTTACAAAATGTTGCAATTTAATCCTCCAATTTTAACAATGGGTGTTACTGGTAGCTGTACTTTTCAATTTGATGGTTGATTTTTAGGTTTTTTTTTTAATTGTACCAACTGTTAAGAATAAGATTTCAAATGAACCATAATTTTAACATTTAGAAAAAAAACATTTTACTTTAGGTAACATCACTTTTTGATTTAGGTGTTGATTTTAAGGTTTTTATGAGAAAATATATGAGTTTTGAAAGCCACGCTTTAAAAATGTTGTAATTTTAAACTAGGTTAGAAAATATGGTGCTACCGATATCACCACATTTTGATTTGGGGGTTGATTTTCATGTTTTTTATGCAAAGGTATGGGTTTTAAGGGCTAGAGTTCTCTCTTTGAGGTGACCGTTCTCATTAAATCGATAAATTTGTTCAAGCTCACATTAGAATATTTGGTCAACAATCTTGTATTGGAAGTTTGTGGCCATCCTCACCCATATCCATTGGGATGGGTAAATAAGGATGCATAGCTTAGGGTCACTAGGAAGTGTAAGATCAAATTTTATATAAGTGAAAATTATGTTCATGACGTGGAGGTAGATATAGTACCACTTGGTCTGTATGGATAAGTGTTTGGATGCCCCTACATGTACATGAGGGATGAAATCTTCATGAGGAGAGCCAACTAGTAATGCCTAATCAAGGAGAGACTATTCTTAATAAGGAGAGACAACTAGTATGATATCATTATGAAATATTTCATGCCAAAGTCTCGAATTACCCTAGATATGACAAGGAAATCCATTATTTGGATCAAGTTGTTAAGAAGTGGAAGAATTATAAAATGGGAAAGGTGATCCGAAAAGATCTTTTAAACGACAATGGTTGAGTTATTATGAATGCTTTAAATTACCGTTTAGGAACTTAATGAAAGAGGAATAATTATAGAATAAACATTAAAACCATATAAACATATACAGATCTGAAATAAAGCATGAGGAAGAACAAACCATAAACACAATTGTGATAATGGAGTTCGGAAATCTCACCTACGTCTCCGGGCCTTTGTCTTAGTGGGTGAGGTTTTCCTATTTATGTTCAAATATTTAAAAGTACATAAAAACAATGCAAAAAAGGTTACAAATTGATTTGGTCTTGTTCTACCAGATCTCTAGAACCCAACCAAACTTACGTCACTGAAATCGGATGACCGAAGCTCCCAGAAATGGCCTAGAAAGGTGCACTCCTCAATAGCTTCCCTGCATAAAAAATAGCTTTGGCTCAATAATTCTTCAGCATAAACCTTTTATGAACCTCTTCCTTGGATTCAAGAACCCCTGGTTTATTTAGATATGAAGTTGGTAACCATCTCCCAACTTTCCCCCAAGATCTGGCCTCACAAAGGGCCCAATATCCCCCAATATTGGCCAAAAATCTCTAAAACTGTTAAATAAATCATAAAAATATTTATAATATAGTTTTAAAAACTATTTTAGCAATAATATAAGGTGCAACCCCTTTAGATCGGGCTCCTAGACACATGGTGCCCTCCATGTGTTCAGGCGCTAAACTTCCACGCGCTAAAATGGTTTAAGCCTCGTTGTATAAACTTGTGGTTACGCCCCTGGTTGGTGGGCTAGCCCGACCAACTGGGGCTAACCCTCATCTCCCATGCTAAAAATTATAACAACACTCTAGGTCACATGTGAACAGGTGCCAAAAACTAGGGGCTTGGAGCTAAAAACGTCCACGCCAAATACAACGAAGGTCGTAGTCATATGTTGGGGTCCTATGGTAGATGTTGAAACTAGGGTTGGGGCTAGGCCCCAACCCTTTCATCTGCCCATTTTACATAAATTGAAACTTAAATAAATTCAAAACCATATAAGGGTAAGAACTAATGCGAGGGTGGGCTGGCTAGCCCGACCCTGCCAAGTCCTTTTCCCAGTGGGAGGTCGCGCGATCAAATCTCGTGGAGCCCAAAATTTTTGTAACAACTTTAACCAACGAATGGGTGCCACGTGGCAGCCCATGTCTGGGCCATGTGGCACCTTTCCATTCGCTCGAATTGATGCCACGCGTCAATCGCTGACTGGTCCACACAATGACAACGTTTATGCCCTGTCACCTACCACTGTACCTGCCACATGTCATACGGACTGTACGGACCTGCCACGTCAGCTATACGGATGTACCATGTGTCACCCTTGTAGTGGTGACACATGTCACTCCCTTATTGGTCCACCTGTACCTATCCAGTCAACAACCTATCCACATCATTGTACGATTAGCTGCCACATGTCACCTCCAAATGTTGCCAGGTCAGCATGACATCATGCTGATGTCAGCGTTGACTTTTTTCCTGTTGACTATTGACCTTTTGCCTGTTTGGAAAAACAAACAGATCGTGATATCAGGAGCATACGACATTCGTTTGAGCCCATTCAAGTTGCAATGGGTTTTTACCAACAATTCCTACGACACATTCGTTTTGAAGCCATTATGAGAACTTTGATTTTTAGGCCTTCCTGGACCCATTTTGGTCCCGAGATCCAATTTTGGATCACACCTCCCCAATAAATACCTTTTGGTCCCACAAAAGGTTACTGACCAGTCATCAAGCTCGCGATAGGCGACTCGACTTGTTCTCTGTCTTTTAACTCTGTCCTGTGCACCTGTCTCATCAAGATCAACTGTGAAACAATCATGATAACTGACAGCATATTGTTAGCCACTTGTACCCTGTCACATCTTACTGAAGCCACTATCATCCATGTAGAAAAAATTACTAATGATAGCATCAAAAATATGACTGTAAAAGAGTTGATATGTTTGTAATATTTGCATGACATTAGCTTATCTTGAAGCAAATTGTGATTGATTTTCCATTCTACAATCATCTCATGTTGTTGCTTAAGATAAATTACTTGATTTGAAGCAATTATAGGTGTGTTGCTTGCATGAGCTTCCTTTATTAATTGTTCCATAGTTTGAAGAGATTTATTTTTCTTTAAATGATGAGCATGAACAACATATTCTTGACCTGCTTGGGTTAAGTGATATTGATTCTTTTCCCTGTAGAAAATTGCTTTGCGATCATATAAGTAAGGACTGCCTAAGACCATTCCACATTCACTTAGTGGCACCACATCACATGTTACCTCGTCCACAAACTTAGATGAAATTGCAAATTTTAATGTGCACTACTTTGTTATGTGCAATTTATGATTGTTCCTTATCCATTTAAGTGTGTAAGGCTTATGATGCTTCTCTGTGTTTAATCCCAACTGTTTAACCAATTCCCCTGAAATTAAGTTAGATTGAGATCCACTATCTATCAATGCGTCGACCTTAGTATGCCTCATTATGACCCTTATGTGAAACAATTTACTTCTAGAATCAAATCCTTTATCATTTTTACCTTTCAAACCAACCAATGAGACTTTAGATTCATCACCTAAATTTGATCCCAAGTCTATTGGTTGTGTCGTTGTTGCAACTGTTTGCCTCCCTTTCCTTTCCTTGAACCACTTTGGTCTCTTCTTGAGATGCAATTTCCAACAACGGTCCTCATCATGCCCCTCTTTCTTGCAATGTTTGCAAGAGGGCTTCTCTTCCTTTCTTGCCACTGAATTTGCCTTCTTTCCATTCCACTTCCTTTTGTCCTCTTTCCTTGAAAACGATTCCCCTGATACACCAACACTTGTTTTCCCTGCTTCAATGTATGTCGCTTGAACATAAAACTCATCAATATTAGTAGGTTCAAACATGAATACAATATTTCAAATATGTGCAGGTAAACCTCCTATATACTTCATAAGAGTTTCTTGGGTATGTAAAGGAATATCTAACATCAATGTCATTTTACGAAATCCATCTATGTATTCTTGCAATGTTTTTACTTTTCTTAGTTTAAGAGCTTGCCATTCAATTAAAGATTTCTCTTTATAACCCAAAGGATAGAATTACTTTCTAAGTGCAAAAATAAAACTTTGCCATGATGGAAATACATTACCCACTTGCTACGTTCCATTTTGCAACTTGCTTTGCCACCAGATGAGTGTTGTGTCTACAAGTCTAAGCGATGTCAACTTGATCTGAGTTGCCTCATCCTTGATTTGTTGCACACTGCAATACACCTCCATCTATCTGACCCAATTATCAAGTCTCTCTGCATTGACTTCACCATCATACATAGATAATTAAAATTTCACATCAAGTTTTAATTAAGGCATTTCTTGTTTATGTTTATGGACATGTTTTCTTGCAGTGCTTTTAGAACTTGAACTTGAAGAAGAAGGAGAAGAATGAGGTGAAGATGGAGGTGAAGGAGGATCCTCTCCTTCTTCACTTTGTCCCTTTGAAGATTCACCCAGATTTGGTCTCTTCCATTCCAAGTAATCCTCATACAAAATCTTCATCATCTCCAACATGGCAAAGAAAGTTTTTCGAAACTCTTTCTCATCCTGAGAAAGTCCCTCTTCCGATGCCATCTTCTTGCTTTGAGAAGTTCTCTTTCTCAATCCAATCAATGGATTCTTTTCAATAAGATCGCCTTCACCATGATGTAGCTTTTCCCTGGTTAACATGCAAACTCAAATCCAAACATCAACTAGCTCTGATAACATAGTTACCAACTTAATGAGCACTGTGACCTCAAAACAAGAACTTTGACCCAAAAACCCATATTTTTGCATAAAAAACATCAAAATTACAACGAGATCAAAATTATAACATTTTTCGAACATGGGCTTCAAAACTTAGACAGTAGCTCAAAAAAACCTTAAAATCAACACCTAAAATCAAATAAGATGTTTTTGGATTTTTTTCTTTTCTTTTCAAAACGTTAAATTTTGAGATCATTTGAAATCGTATTTTTATCACTTGGTACCATTAAAACCAAAACCTCAAAATCAACCATCAAATTGAAAAGTACTACTACCGATAGCACTCATTCTAAAATTGGGGTATGAAAATGACACATTTTTATAATGTGGTAAAATAACTCATCATTACTATAAACAGAATCATAAAAGAAACCCTTAAATGCTTACTTTTTAAATGTTATTATCACACAAAGCACAAGGTAATACATAATGCCATGAAAATATTACAATATACTTTAAAAATTCAATGTCATTTTTTAATAATTTCTTACTTTTAATAATAAAATAGTAAATACGAGTTACATTGAATGAAACATAAATAATTTCTTAAAAGTATTGTTATACTGACCATATTCAAAAAAATATGAGCTAACAAAATTGTGAAAAAACAAAGAAAAACTAGAAAGAAATGAAAAAAATTTAAAATTTCCTCGAAAAACAATAATTTAAAAAACAAAAATACGTTTTTTTGTTAAAAAGAAGAGAAAAAAATCCTTTCAAACTTAAAAAAAGAAAAAAAAATTAGAAAAAAAAATCAAAATTCAATAAAATATTAAAAAAAAACATCTAAAATAAAAAGCAATTAACAAAAACACTAATATTACCTAAGCTACAAATTTATTTAAAAGTTTTTTTTATAATATGTTAATAATGTAAGAATGTTGTAATATAACATTGTTATATTATAACAATGTTATAATATAACAATCTTGTATTATAAGAATGTTATAATGTAACATTGTTATATTATAACAATGTTATAATATAACAATGTTATATTATAACATTGTTATAATATCAATGGGACCTGGGCCAGGCCCGCGGGGGGGTTGGGGCGATGCTCGACATCGCCCCCCCCCGCGGGTCTGACCTAGGTCCTGTGGCATCCACAAGACCTAGGTCAGACCTGCGGGGGGGCTGAGGCGATGGGGCTGGGGCAATGTTAGGCATCACCCCAACCCCCACGCGGCCCTGGCATAGGTCCTATTGATATTATAGCTATGTTATAATATCACATTGTTATATTATAACAATGTTATATTATAACATTGTTATAATATAACAATGTTATATTATAAAATATGTTTTTGTTTTTTTTTAGATATTTCTGAATTTTTTTGTGTAAATTTTATTTTTTAAAGTTTTTGATATAAATTTTAATTTTTTGTTGTAGTTTTCAGGTTTTTCAACTTATTTTTGTTAATTTTTATTTAAATTTTGTATTAAAAAATTTATTTTAAGTTTTTTAATTTGGAGTTTTTTTTTATATGTTTTTAATTTTGGGGGTTTTTTTTCACCTTTTTAAAGCTTTTTTTGAGCTATAAGTTATTTGTTTTTTACCTTTTTCTTAATTTTTTTCTCATTTTTCTTACTATATATATATATATATATATATTTCATTTCCTATTTAGCTTTTTAGGTTTTTCTTCAATGGTTTTTTCTCATATAAATTTGTTTTTAAAATGCTTTTGTTTTTTAAATTTCAATTCTGTTTGTTTTCTTATTTATTTTAGTTTTTAATTGATCCAAAAAAAATAATTATATTTTTTTGCTAAATATTTACAAATAGTGTTATTTAATTACAATTATTTTCTATGTATTGAAGTAAGGTAAAAAAAAGTGTGTTAAAAATGATATTTTCCACTATATTTAAAATGTATGGAACCATAACTTAATTAAGGACAGATAATTATACGAAAAATCTTAATTTCAAAAAAATAAATGGTGTACAACATTTTTAACATTGGATGAAGCATGGAAATATGATTAAAAACACAATTGAATAAAAATAAAAATAAAAATAAAATAGAAAAGTTTGAAAATAGATGAAAAAACATCGTTGAGAAAAAAGAAAATAAAAATAAAAAATGAACAATTTGAAAATAAATGAAAAAACAAGCATTTAAAAAAACAAAGTGGAAACCTTGTGTATCAGAAAATTTAAAATATCAAAAAAACACCTAAAAATTGAGGGGGGTGCTATCGGTAGCACCATTTTTAAAAACGGGGTAAAAACCTTGACCCCCCCAAAAATGAGAACTCTGTAGAGTTTTCGTTAAGTTGGTAACTTTGTTTGATACCACTTGATCCGAAAAGATCTTTTAAACGACAATGGTTGAGTTATTATGCATGTGTTAAATTACTATTTAGGAACTTAATTAAATAGGAATAATTATAGAAGAAACATAACAACCATATAAACATATACAAATCTGAAATAAAGCATGAGGAACAATAAACCATAAACACCAATGTGATAATAGAGTTCGACAATCTCGCCTACGTCTCTGGGCCTTTGTCTTAGTGGGTGAGGCTTTCTTATTTCTTTTCAAAGCTTTAAAAGTACATCAAAACAGTGCCAAAAAGGTCACAAACTGATCTGGTTTTGTTCTACCAGATCTCTAAAACCCAAAAAAACTGACGACACTAAAATCGAATGACTGAAGCTCCCAGAAATGGCTCGCAAAGGTGCGCTCCTCAATAGCTTCCCTACATAAAAAATGGATTTGGCTCAATAATTCTTTAGCACAAAACTATTCTGAACCTCTTCCTTGGCTTCACGAACCCCTGGTTTATATAGATATGAAGTTGGTAACCATCTTCCAACTTCTCCCCAAGATCTGGCCTCAAAAAGGTCTCAATATCCCCCAATATTGGCCAAAATATCTATAAACCTGTTGAATAAATCATAAAAATCTTTATAATACAGTTTTAAAAACAACTTTAGCAATAATATAGGGCACAACCCCTTTAGAGTGGGCTCCTAGTCACATGGCGCCCTCCATGTGGCCAAGCGCTAAACTTCCACGCGCTAAAATGGTTTAAGCCTCGTCGTATAAGCCTGTGGTTACACCCCTGGTCGGCGGGCTAGCCCGACTGACCAGGGCTAACCCTCATCTCCCACACTAACAGTTATAACAACACTTCTGGTCACATGTGAACATGTGTCGAAAACTGGGGGCTTGGAGCTAACAAACCTTGCGCCAAAATACAATGGAGGTCGTAGTCATATGTTGGGGTCCTATGATAGATGTTGCAACCAGGTCTGGGGCTAGGCCCCAACCCTTCCGTCCACCCATTTTACATAAATTGAAACTTAAAAAATTCAAAACCATATAAGGGTAAGAACTAATGCAAGGGCGGGCTAGCTAGCACAACCCTGCCAAGTCCTTTTCCTGGTGGGAGCTCGTGCGATCAAATCTCGTGGAGTCTAAAATTTTTGCAACAACTTTAACCAACGAATGGGTGCCACATGGCATCCCATCTATGGGCCACGTGGCACCTTCTCATTCACTCAAACTGATGCCACGCGCCACATGTCTTCCCTGTCACCTACCACTGTACCTTCCATGTGTCGTATGGACTATACGGACGTGCCACGTGTCACCCTTGCAGTGGTGACACATGTCACTCCCTGATTGGTCCACCTATATCTACCCAGTCAGCAACCTGTCCACGTCACTGTATGGTCAGTTGCCACTTGTCACCTCCAGATGCTGCCACGTCAACATGACATCATGCTGATGTAAGCGTTGACTTTTTGCATCCCAATGGTTGACTTTTTGTCTGTTTGGAAAAACAAACAGATCATGATATTAGGAGAATACAACGTCTGTTTGAGCCCTTTCAAGTTGCGTTGGGTGCGTATCGACGAAGCTTACGCACATGTCTGTTTTGAATCCATTCTGAGAACGTTGATTTTTAGGCCTTCCTGGATCTTGTTTGGTCCCGAGATCCAATTCGAGATCAAAAGGAGACCATCATCCACACTCATTACTATTCATTACAAGTTTTGCAGGCCCAAATTAAGTTTCAACAAACTAGACGCTACAAGTGGGTGGTTTCTACAACAATTTTATCTAATCATCAAGTATAAGAAGGGGGGTACTAATAACTTGGAAGACATGATTTCTAGGCCATCCACATCCAAGATCATAGCTCTAGCAGTTCTTATGCACAAGGATCCTTTCACCCATGATGCATACAATGAGGCATACACAAAATATGAGGACTTTAAATATGTGTTTCAACAACTACAGGACCAATTTTGTGTAGAAGAAAGTCACGGTAAGTCTAAATATCATCTTTAAAATGGGTTTCTCTACAACATAGATAAGTTATGAGTTCCTGTAACCCCCTCACATCTAGGGCTAACTAGAGGACATTTTTTCTCCTATGATACACATCATAAGAAACAATTCCACAAATGACATCCATGGTTCTCCATAGACATACGATCGATGATGCTTCCCACATATTACTCAACTCACTCTCACTTGATGACTATGGTGCTTGACCCACATGAGGTAACTTGTTTCAATACTTCAAATTAAGTGTTAATGCATTATGTTCTTGTCATTAAAGTAGTGATCAAGTGATCGAGTTGGATAATGGATCATGATGCTCTAAATTTGCATATTTTTCCTTGTTTCACCTTGGTGGTTATCATCCCCTCTTAGATAAGTGTTGTCACTCGAGTTATAGCACTAATGGGATTTGATAGGGGTATCATTTCCATATCCCAATCCACACATAACATTATCCATCTTTCCCAATCTCCATTGTCCCTGCTTTTGAGTTGGTGGTCATATATCACACACTTAGGTTCATGCTCCATAATCCCATGAGAAGAAAGAGCTTGAATGCTCAAGGTTGATGCATCTCTCTCTCTCTCTCTCTCTCTCTCTCTCTCTCTCTCTCTATATATATATATATATATATATATATATATATATATAT
>JASDQU010688147.1:80396-90892 GCA_032191745.1 Picea mariana
TGAGTTATCATTAAGAGAATTTTGAGTTAAAAAATGGGCCTCAAAATGAAAATTGTATTATCAAGATCAACTTTAAAAGTACCAATAGGATTCAAGATGATGATGTCAACCATAAGGGTAAATATTTTTGGAGGGAAAGGAAGAAAACTACTTTTTTAATCATATTTTTTTACTTAGCTCCTTATAAGTTTACTCAAATTTCAAAATATAGGCATTGATTGGATGTTGGATTAAATTTTTCCATCCAATGAGTACCCACTCTGCATACTTTTGATAGACCCACAATGACATAAATAGGAAATACACTAAAAAATGTGTTTTTTTTCAAGAAACATGTTTTCTCCATGCATTTGCAGTTTATCCCATTATGGGTCTATCAAAAGCATGAAGAGTGGGTACTCTTTGGATGCACAATTTAAGTATGCATCCAACAAGTGCCTACACTTGAAATTTGAGTAAACATAGATTTTTTCTTTCCCTTCGAAAATTCATCACTATTATTTTATTTTTTTCCCTAGGAGGTTCATTTTATACCTCAAATTCCCCCCTAAGGTGGCTTGTAGGTTCCATTTTAGGGGTAGGTCCTACTTTGGTGATTTGGCATCCAGAACCTTTCAAAGTCCATTTAAGACCTTAAATAGTCTTTTTTTGTGTAAAATATTTGTGAACAAAGTTCCCAACCTCTCAATGTTATTCTACACATCATGAGCTTTCCAATGACATGCATATCACCTCAATCATAGTTCATTTGCAGAATTTATGCCTCCCAAGTTGACTTATCTCATTGACCTCCATGATACCAAGTGGATGTCATGCCAACTCACATTAATCACACATATGGAGCTAGTCATGTGTGAACATTTAAGAAGATTCTAGGGAGTTCAAAACCTTAGCATTAATTGAGGGTTGTGGAATGCAAAAAAACCTAAGCCTAACCCTAGACGATTATTAGGACATGTTAAATAGTGGGCCATTGGAAAATGAATGGGTTCCATTCTCGTTGTATTATTTATTGTTCCAAGTTCAGTAGAGCATCTAGGAGGGGAATATTGAGGCATAACATAGGAAGTAGAAGATCATGTTATATCTATCTAAGCCACATCGTCCATGGAAACTTCATAATCAATGCATTTTCTTTGTACTTTCATTTCATAATTGAGAAGAAAAGAACAAGAGCATATGCCTCACCTTCTAGTTGAGATTTTTTCTATATTGGGTTTTCCCAAGCTACATCTAATGTATTTTTGTATGGATGGTGTGATATTTGCCTAGCTTCTTTTATTTCGATTTTAGTTTATTTCAATATTTTACACATTGATCTAGCAATATTAATTTGAATCTAAAGAAACACACTACGTCATAAAACATTTCAAAATACAGTGAGATTTGTTGAGACAAACACTAGTGGAATGTACAGTGAAATGTCCACAACAATTTATATATCAACCTCTCTCAAGATCTTCTAAGATGGTTACTTAGTCGTCTTAGGATGATTTTTTGTTGTGTAGTAATCCTTTTTCAAATTTGTTTGACATGGTTCCTTTGATTTATTAGCAACAAGTATTTAAGGCATTCCTTTGGCTTACACTTTTTAAAGATTATATGTACTTTTTTTGTCTTTTTGTTAGATGAGGTGTACAACTTAAAGATTTTCTAAGAATTTCAATTCTTTGGTGAGATTTGGCTTGTTGTGATAAACTTAGAAGGGTAGATGCCTCCTAAGAGTGGGACCCCCTTTTTGGGTGTTGCTAAGTTATAAGTTCTCTGTGCTATTAATACTAGCCTAGAGTTTATAATGACAAATAGTCAAATTTGAACTTGAACTTTATCCAAATAATCCACACAAATTGATGGCGTTATCTAATTATTCTGATCTACCTTTCTCTGTTGTTTAAAATGCATTTCTGAATGCAGAAATGGATTAAGTGTGCTGAAAAACCCCAAGACAAAATTAAACAAAAGGATATCCCCATTAAAAAAACAAAAAGTAAAACAGTTAGACTAAGAATATCTTGATTGTGTTAATGTGAACACTAACAACCTAGTGAAGAGCAAAGACATGCCCATTTTATATTCGTTAATTTTATATTAAAAAAAACGCGGTTCTGATTGCAATGTCCCCCTATCTCTTTACCCATTTAAGATTATTTTAAATTATTTTTCCTAAAAAAGCATGTGAATCCTTTAATCTCTTTTTATAAAAAACATGTGAATCCTTTCTGACAGGCATATGATAATCCGATACAGGTTTGTGAACATGAGTGGGAGTTCTAATCGAAGAGGTGAAAAGGGGATCCACGGTGTTTAAAATCAAAGAACTACGATTTTAAAAAGACGTGCGCAGATGACCTCCAGGTGCGAATATCTCGTACTCCTACATTTTTCGACGAATAGTATAATCTATGAATCATATTGCTGGATCTTCGCGATCTAAAGTAAAGTATACACATCAAGTCAGAAGTATCCATTTGACTGCATTATCAATGGCTGGCGTGTTGGACATATCATCATATGTAAGTGCATTTAATGCGAATAACAGCAAGTTAAAGATAAGGCTGTTAGTGGGTTCCACACCCCACAAGTTTCAAGAATGACCCTTCCCTCTGAATCTTCCTCCATTGGAAGGCCTATAAATCTACCTCCTCAACCAGAGCTCTCAATCATCTGAAAAGCCCAGCAATTTCGTTGAATTGAATCTGGTAAGCCTCCTGTATTGCCATTGTAATATATGAAATAATTTTGTATTTAATGGACTTAATTCTCTGTTAGATGATCATATAGCGAGCTTAATTTTATCATATATTGTTATATTGGCTTCGAGTATATATGTAATGAAAAATTTTCTTTCTTTGATTCAATTGAATATCAACGAAATTGATTTTGGAAAAAAAAAAACTTTCCCGAATCCAATTGATTTATTGTTAGAGATGTACTTATTATTCTTCGTGTTTGGAATCTCGCAGGATCGGAGAATCCAGTCCATATCAAAGAGAGGCAAATATGACTTCGGCGGCTGTTTTCCTCTGCATGTTTGTTATTATATATGGCGGCGCTGTGAATGCTCTGCCAAGTCCTGTGGCGGGTCTTTCGTGGACGTTCTACAATACGAGCTGCCCGTCATTGGAGTCGATAGTGTGGCAGCGCATGGAAGTCTATTTGAATGCAGACATCACACAGGCTGCAGGATTGCTAAGGCTCCACTTCCACGACTGCTTTGTCCAGGTATATATTACCATACTATACATCATTGGAAGTGAAGGTGTACTAATTATTCAAACATCTATTATGCAACTGAGTAGTTACTAATTAAACGAATGTGACTTCTCGGTTACAGGGATGCGACGGGTCGGTGTTGCTGAACTCAACGTCGGGCGAGCAAGTAGCTGCGCCCAACTTGTCACTGAGAGCGCAGGCTTTCAAAATCATCAACGACATCAAACAGCACGTAGAAGCGGCCTGCAGCGGAATTGTGTCGTGTGCTGACATTCTTGCCTTAGCGGCCCGGGACTCCGTCTCAATAGTAACTAATTTTTTTCCTCTGCTGAGCCATCAACACCAATTTAATTTGTGTCTAATGGATGCATTTGCTTATATAGGGATTTTGGTTATATATTAACATGTGTATTTGGTGAAGGCTGGAGGGCCATTCTATCCCCTACCGCTCGGCCGCAGGGACAGCCTTACCTTCGCCAATCTATCGACCACTCTTGCCAATTTGCCTGCCCCAACCTCCAACGTAACGCAACTTATCAGCGTTTTGGGTCCCAAAGGCTTGAATTTCACAGATCTGGTGGCCCTTTCAGGTACTACTTGCTCGTCAATAATTTTCCTTTTCTTTTTCGGATTGCGCGTCCGTCTCTTATGATGAACTGCGTGTATTGATTTGGGTGACAAATTATTATTTATCATTATGTGTGATCAGGAGGACACACAATTGGCAGAAGCAATTGCTCCTCCTTTGATAACAGACTATATAACACCACCACTGGTGTACAAATGCGGGATTCCACAATGGACCAGAGTTTCGCTAAGAATCTTTATCTCACCTGCCCTACCAGTACCACCGTTAACACCACCAACTTGGATATTCGCAGTCCAAATGTATTTGACAATAAATACTACGTCGATCTCCTCAACAGGCAAACCCTCTTCACGTCCGACCAGAGTCTCTACACCGATACTCGAACCCGCGACATTGTCATCAACTTTGCGGTGAACCAGAGCCTATTCTTTCAAGAGTTTGTACTCAGCATGCTCAAAATGGGTCAGCTTGATGTCCTCACAGGAAGCGAGGGAGAGATCCGTAACAACTGCTGGGCTTCCCATCCTTCAACATACTCTATCCTGGATGCAGAGGCGTCGTCATCCTACTCTATGTAAAATTAGGCTTATTAGTAAGTCTCACATATATATACACATATATGTGCATGTAGCTCTGATGGAAGCAGCCTTAATTTCTAGCAAATTCCAATAAATATAACTGGCTTCGTCTCAAGTTCCTTCTCATAAAAGAGGTACAAAGACTCTGTATTCTCTCTGATGTATGTATATGAATAGAGGGCATGCAATACTTACTTGATCTCTAATTAACCCAATTAAATAGTAAATAAAATAAAATTAGAGATTAATTTAAAATTAAGTTATTATTTTTAGAAAATTTCGTATATATGGATGGCCTGATTTTATTAATATTAAATCAAATAATATTATTTAAAAATAAGATAAAAGGAAATTTCTTATAAATGACACGAGTCATTCTTATCTATCATGTATGTTCATGGTTCTTAGAGGTGTTTTGCCTAGGGATTTGAGTGGTAAAATCTATGGAGGTGTACATACCCTACCCCTTATTATTTAAACTTGTGACCTCTTAAGAGGAAACACATATTCTTAACCATTAGACCCACTCAGGTTGTGTGTGTATATATATATAAACATATTTTACTTATTTTTATTATTTCAAAAATAATTTTTTTCAACAAGAAAAAATTTGAAATAAATATACATATTTCTGTTTATGTTGGATTTATATTTTCCCAAAACATAGTGACAAAAATGTCTCTATCCTCATCATATCATTCTATACATCTTCTTCATAAACTTCACTACAAATACTACACAAAATCATATCTTATTTTGTTTTTCCATATCTTGAAAAACATTTTTGAACTTTTTCAAAAAGTAAAAACTCCCTTCCTCAATCAATCCATCAAGAAACTAAAGTAAAAGGATTTTCCCTCACATAGACATCCATCATAGAATTCTTGAGCTATGAAAGAACTAAAGACCAATGATAAAGCCTCCTTAGACAACTCGTGTGCCAAAGTATTAAGCTCCCTATAAATGTGCGCAAAAGAAGACCATTCAAATTGTCTAATGGAGGAACGAATGTCGTTAAGGAGAGGTTGCAATTTAACCACCTGAATTTGGATCTTGTTATTTTCCCAATCAATTGCAACCTTAAAGTCCCCAAACACTTACACATTCCTTAGATTCAACAAATCAGCATAAAACAAGAAGGTCCACATAGTCGCAAGCTCTGTCCTCATGTTCGACCCTTTTCTCGGTGCATAATGAATCTTGAAAAAATGCTCTTTGGAAATATGAAGGACTACACCAAATTCAAAGAGGCACAGATGCCCCTAACTCGCCCCGTCGAACAATCCCCACGAGAGTCCTTCTTGCATCACTCGATTACAATTTTTTTATCTTTTTTATGGTTGTTTATGAATTTAGAGGACATATTAAAAATCAGCCCAAAAATCCCTTTCGTTGGAATAGCTTTGTCCTAAAAAAAATCGATAAGTCTCTGGCCCACCATATAAAATATACAAAAATACCTCGAGATGATAAAAACCCATTTGTTAGTGGCATATTTTTCAAATTGAAGAACCATTCTTCCAAAATATCGGTCAAAGGATGCTCCTCTTCTTTAAATAGAGATAAGATTGCTGCCCATACCATCCATGTATACTAGCAATGAAAAAACAAGTGCGTCGTTGTTTCCTCAGATCTACAAAGATAACACCTACTAGGCTTAGTCCATCCTCGTTTTATCCCTACATTCCATATTTCATCCCACCACCACCACTTGGATTCTCCAAAAGATTCTTCAACTAATGAAAGGTATCTCAATTTGGAATTGAATTGGCCATTGAGTGGATTGTTTTGACCAACAAAGTGAGCTAGAGTCCTCTTCTTCTAGAAAAACAAAATTATATTTTAGCATGTTCACATATACTCAAATCAATAAGTCGTTTTTCCATTAGGGATGCACCTTGTTGATCAATATCTTATCACTTTCATTCATAAAAGGGGTATTAAAATTGTAAAAAATAAATTCAATATATTGTAGGTATTGGGAAGGAGGTACATGGACTCAGGTGGTATAAAAATGGGTATCTAGTAAAAATAAAGTTTTTTATATTGGAAAGATGTATTGGGAGGGGGGATAAAAAAAGGATTTTGGAAATTATTTATCAATATCTCGTGAAATTATGGGTATTCTTTAATATTCCATGAAATCAGGTTCTATGTAAGAGGTTAAATGAGTGAAAACCCGTTCTTTTTCCTCTTCCATCCCCAAATCATCTAGAGATTTCCAAAATGACCTTCCAATCTCATCCAAACCTTCCAATTTTTCATCCCAAATTGAAAAAATGCTTGAGCTGTGAAGGTTAGAGATCAAACCATGAGACAATTTACATTCATTCAAATCTCCTTCCCAAGGATCCTCCCCAACACAAATGCTCTTTACATTTCCCACCTTCCATGTAATCCAATATCTGATGAGAGGGAACACCTCAACCATCGCTTTCTAGACTTTAGATTAGTTCACCACTAATTTGAATCACTCTTTGAACCATTCCACCATCAATCTTCCAGGGAAATATTTAGTTTCCATTATCTGCCCCCACAACATGGAGTTGTGGGCGAGCCTCCATAAGCTTGTTACCGTCGGTGCCTTAGTAAACCAAAATATATTTTTGACTCCCCCTCCTCCCAATTGTTTTGGCATTGCAATCTGAGACCATTTTATAAGAAGGATGCCCACGACATCTTTTTTACCTGACCATAAAAACTGGAAACAAAATTTCCTAAACCGAGTGAGAATACTTTTTGGGATCTTAGCAATGGAGGCCCAATAAATCAGGATATTGTTGAGCACCAAGTTTAAGAGAACCAATAATCCACATCTAGAAAGAAAACAAAAAGTCAAAGATGGAATTCTATCCTAAATTTTCTTAGGAAGACACATCCAATCATCCACCTTATAGTCACAAGGTTTTAGCTCGAATCCAAGGTACCTAATCCCTTCTTCAATGGTTTTTCGATTGAAAGGTAACATATCAATCAAATGGATCATAAGATATTCTTTAATATGATTTTGACAGATTAATTTCCATGCTGGTGGAAACAAAATATAGATCCATAATAGACTTCAACTTTTGAAATTCCTTCACATTACCCACACAAAATATCATGGCATTGTCAACAAAAAGTAGATGCGTAAGAAAAACCTTAGGGGATACTTTTATTCCTTCTAGAAGGAATTCTCTCTTAGCATTGACAAGAATTTCTCTCAGTCCCTCAGCAATGATTAGAAATAAAAAAGACAGAGGAAAACCATGCCTCAACCCCCTTGACATTTTGAAGAAGGAGGACATAGAGACATAGATTAAAATAGCAAAGGAGGCCAATTACACACAACCCATTATCCAATTCACTGTATTTAGATTCATTCCCATATGAATTAGAGCCAACCTTAGGAAAAACCTATTGACTCTATCGTATTCCTTTCATAGATCAATTTTAAGAACTAAGGATGGCGTATTTCTTGTCTTAAGGGAGTGGAGAGCCTCCTAGTCCAAAGCTACAACATCATGAATTTCCCTCTTATCAAGGAACCCAAATTGTTCCACAAAAATTAGATATCTTAGGATAGGTTTTAACCAATTAGATATTATCTTGGAAATTAGCTTATAGATCAAGTTGCAACAAGAGATTGGCCTGCTATTCCTGAAGGAAACCGATTATTTTTTTGGGGGGGAATAAATGCCAAGAAGGTCTCATTTAAAGAACCAAGGACTCTGCCTGATTGTTGTGATTCCCATATTACCTTTAGTAAATCATCTTTAAATAAATCATAAAATCCTAGGAAAATTCCACAATTATCCCATCCAGACTAGGACTTTTGCTTTTTTAGAAAGCTTCAATCGTAGCCAATATTTCACCCTCCTAAACCTTAGTCTGGACTGAATCACATCTCCTCATTTATGGATTTGGGGATGAGATCGATTACCTTTAAGGTTTCTAAAATAGGGCATCCTCGAGTCTTTGGAAAAAGGCCCAAAAAGTAATCCACCCTTTCCATGGATATCCATTTAAAGGAAGAGACTTGTTGATCCTCTGCATTCTCAATTTCTTCTATCGATTTAAGATGCTTGCGATGATTTGCATAGCTATGAAAAAATTAGTCTTGTTATCGATTTCCTACAACCACACCACTCTTTCTTTTAAACCTCCACTTGGATTACTCTAAGGCTATAATCTCTTTATTTTTAGATAATAGTCTACCTAACTCTTCCTCCTATTCTCAACAAAGAGAATATGCAAACCTATTAATCAACAAATTTGTGAGCTTGCATTCTACTTCCCGCAAAAGGGCACTATTTTTTAGGTTAAAAGCTCGTGACTAGGATGAGGAAACTTGTTTTACTTTGACAAGGTTGTTTTCCATTTTTTGCATGAAATAAACTCTCGAGGACTCACACAAGTGAACCCAAGATTCTGATATAAGACTCCTATAGTCGTTTTCCTTTAACCAATCCTAATTGAACTTAAGCAGAGTATGGGGTTTGAATCTTTTAGAGACCTAACCTCCCTAACCCCTCACATAGGTAGAATAATATATTTTCCATGTAATAAATGCCAATATTAATAAATAATGCCTAGCAATAAGGTGAACAAGTCAAATGTAAGAAGACCTAATAGAATCTTCTGCTTCTAGAAAGATCTTCCTTTAGATTGTTCTTTTGCTAGATATATTTAGTATAAATAGGAGTCAAGGGCATGGTAAGTTTTGTCTTGAGAATTATTGCAATAGAGTGTTGCTCTGCTGAAGGTTTCCCCCTTGAAGAGGAAAGTGAACATTGCTCTTATTTCAATAAAGGTATGATTTTGGTGTGCTATTCTCTATATTTTGTTGTTCCATTGGTAATTTCTATAATATTCCTTTTTCTGCTCAATATAACATAGCTAGGTGAATAACATGTGGTATCAAAGAAATTTCCTAGGAAAGAATTGTGGGTAAATTGTTTTAAAGGAAGAGACGTTTTCTGGCGTCTTTAAACTATAGTGATCTATCGTTCAACGCATAAATATGCGGTTGGGGAAGCATACATGCAAGAAATACAAGAGGTTTTTAAGATCAGATTGTTGGACACCCTTGTAACCCCTATTGGTACCCCTTCGAGTGGTAGCGTATTAGAAAAAACTTATATACGAACTTTCCTAGGTATCTTGAACCCTGCTATAGATCAATCAATCATCCACCTGACTGCCATAGGTCCACCAAGAATGCAACTCGGTAATATACTCTCTAGTACCTGGGTAAACGGGTAGTACGAACAAGGGTACGGTCTAGCCTCCTTAGTTGGTGTCCTGAGATATTGGGATGAGTAATGTTGTTCAAACCCACATGTATATCAGAGAGCTATAACATAGGGAAAAACCTTTTCTGTAGGAACCCTGAACACCCTAACCCTTGGGATGAAAAAAAAATAGAAAAGGAATAGACAAGATCTATTATTATGCAACCTTGCGTCCTGCATTCTGGTTGCAAAATTACTATACCTTTCTTCCTATTAATAATTTGGGCCTTTCACCATTGCAATATTATTTAGATCGAATTATAACTCTGTAGGAGTAAAAAAAATTCTGGGTCCTTTCTGCATCCTTATTTGAGATCTATCCCATTGGATTCCTCTTTTTTTCTTGATCGCAATGATACCTATCATTTTTCAACCTTTTTTCCCATGGTTATGAGCCCCCTCCCGACCCCCTTATTTGGGACCTATCCCATTGGATTCCCCTTTTCACCCTGATCATCATGATACCCTTCACCCGTAACCCATTTTTGTTAGAAAAACAGGACCGTGGAGCAATAAAATAAAACAAATGCAGAAACAAAACACATAAGATACACAATACAATAGAGACACAGATTTACATGGTTCACCCAGTGTGGGCTACGTCCACCAGAGAAATTGCCATGTCCTTCCTTTATTATTATCCAACATATGAAGGGATACAACCTACATCAAACCCGCTGTAACTTCCTCTTTTTTCTCTCACAGTCTCCTATGTTAAAATACAGTATTCGCCATCAACCATAGCTGCAATACATTTCCCTCATAAAAGAGGGTTTCCTTCTAGGGAAAAAAACCCTAACATAATCTCTATCGTTAGATCTGCGACCTTATAATGAACGGTCC